>JAVGWX010000003.1:57345532-57525532 GCA_036924085.1 Ariolimax columbianus
CAGGAGCAACGCCAGGAAAAACGACCGAATCCAAGAGGAACAGCAACATGAACAACAACAACATGAACAATTAAAACAAGAGGAACAGCAGCCAGAAGAACAGGAACAACATCAATACAGCAACCAGAACAACGAACGCTGTAACAACTACAGCATGAACAACAAGACACGTGTAACAATAAAAGCAACAACACGAGCAGCGGGGACAACAACAACAGGAACAACAGCTGCAAACAATAACATCAGCAACAACAGGAGCAGCAACAGAAACAGCAGCAACAAGAAAACAAACAACACTATCAGGAGGAAGAGCACACACAGCAGCAACAAGAAAACAAACAACACTATCAGGAGGAAGAGCACACACAGCAGCAACAAGAAAACAAACAACACTATCAGGAGGAAGAGCGCAAACAGCAGTAACAAGAATATGAGCTCTAAAAGCTACTACAAGAACAACAACAGCATAACATCACGAACTATAAAACCAGAAGCAAGAGCTAGAAGAAATTAAGAACAACAACAGGAAAAGGAATACCAGGAGCAACAATAACATTAAAATGAACATCAGCAACTATATGAACAACAACTGAACAATAATACTGACAACAACAAGAAAAACAACAATAATATGAAAACTAGCCACTGGAAAAACTACAATAGTAGGAACACCAACAAAAATAATAACACTGACAAAAATAACAGAAACAACAATAATATCAACAGGAACAACAGGAAAAACAACAATATGAACAGCAACAACAGGTATAAAAATAGCTTGAACAACAACAACATGAACAACAACAACAGTGGGAACATTAAAAAAAACAATAAGATTGACAACAATAACATGAAGAACAATAATATGATCAGCAACAGTAGAAAACAACAGCAATAAAAAAAAACAACAATGATGTGAACAGCAACAGCAGGAAAAACAACAATAACATGACCAGCAACAACACGAACAATAACACGCACAACATAAAAAAACAAAAGCATGCAAAGCAACACGAACAACAACACGAACAATAACACGCACAACATAAAAAAACAAAAGCATGCAAAGCAACACGAACAACAACACGAACAATAACACGCACAAAATAAAAAAACAAAAGCATGCAAAGCAATACGAACAACAACACGAACAATAACACGCACAACATAAAAAAACAAAAGCATGCAAAGCAACACGAACAATAACACGCACAACATAAAAAAACAAAAGCATGCAAAGCAACACGAACAACAACACGAACAATAACTCGCACAACATAAAAAAACAAAAGCATGCAAAGCAACACGAACAATAACACGAACAATAACACGCACAACATAAAAAAACAAAAGCATGCAAAGCAACACGAACAACAACACGAACAATAACACGCACAACATAAAAAAACAAAAGCATGCAAAGCAATACGAACAACAACACGAACAATAACACGCACAACATAAAAAAACAAAAGCATGCAAAGCAACACGAACAACAACACGAACAATAACACGCACAACATAAAAAAACAAAAGCATGCAAAGCAACACGAACAACAACACGAACAATAACACGCACAAAATAAAAAAACAAAAGCATGCAAAGCAATACGAACAACAACACGAACAATAACACGCACAACATAAAAAAACAAAAGCATGCAAAGCAACACGAACAACAATATGAACAACAGAAACAACAACATGGACAACAACAGCCCAAAAAACAACAACAATATGAACAACGAGAACGGCGGCGTGGGATGGCGTTCGACTAGTGGTTAAGTGGCACGGCTCACAATCCGAAGGTGATGGGTTCGATCCCCATCACAGCACCGATCGTTACCCCGGCGAAGCAAACCCTTAGAAAATGCAGGAGGAAGCAGGCCCTTACATAAATGCATGCTGCAGTCGGATGCACTGGGTCGACAGGCGCAAAATAAAAACCACAGAGCAACGCACGCTGCCTTGGGGATTAGAGAAATAAGGCGAATGCAAAAAAACAAAGAAAAAACAACAATAAGAACATCAGCAGGAACAAGTAGAAGAACAACAAAAACAGGAACAAGTAGAAAAACAACAAAAACAGGAACAAGTAGAAGAACAACAAAAACAGGAACAAGTAGAAGAACAACAAAAACAGGAACAAGTAGACGAACAACAAAAACAGGAACAAGTAGAAGAACAACAAAAACAGGAACAAAGTAGAAGAACAACAAAAACAGGAACAAGTAGAAGAACAACAAAAACAGGAACAAGTAGAAGAACAACAAAAACAGGAACAAGTAGAAGAACAACAAAAACAGAAACAAGTAGAAGAACAACAAAAACAGGAACAAGTAGAAGAACAACAAAAACAGGAACAAGTAGAAGAACAACAAAAACAGGAACAAAGTAGAAGAACAACAAAAACAGGAACAAGTAGAAGAACAACAAAAACAGGAACAACGTAGATGAACAACAAAAACAGGAACAAGTAGAAGAACAACAAAAACAGGAACAAGTAGAAGAACAACAAAAACAGGAACAAAGTAGAAGAACAACAAAAACAGGAACAAGTAGAAGAACAACAAAAACAGGAACAAAAGTGCCTTATTTTATTCTTCGTTATTGCATTTTTTTGTAAACACTTTCAGGAACACAAACAACAATAAAAATAATAATAAGCATTACAACAATGAATATCAATACCTGGGATACAAATATTCTTTCAAGAAGTGCAGAAGGGCTAGAGCAGCTACTTTCAGCCGTTAATGGACATAGTAAAGATCAAAACCTGTTTATAAATATAAATAAAACAAAGTAATGACCACCGACAAAACACAATGTCAGCATACATTTACAGTGGGTGGTGAGGAAATAGATCAGGCCACACATTTTGAATATCTGGGCTCCAGAATTGACAAAAATGGTGACTGCTCGAAAGAAATCAGAAGAAGACTAGCTATGGCAATGCAGAGACTGAACAGCCTGAAGAAATTATGGCAGAGCACTAACAAAATAATAAAAGTAAAAGCCTTGAGAGCCTGTGCTTTTCCTGTGGCAGCTTATGGCTGAGAAACATAGATGATTACCAAAACTTCCAGACGAAGAATCGAATCCTTGGAGTTAAAAAATGTTACAGAAAGATCCTCAGAATACCCTGGACAGAGAAAAAACAAATGCAGACATTCGGCAAGAGTTGAGCATAGAGTAAAACTGGTTTATCAATGTTATTTTGGCTAGAAAATGCAAATACTTTGGTCACATCAAGAGACACGACGGTCTCGACAGAACGGTGATGGAAGGTATGGTGGCAGGCAAAAGAGGAAGGGTAGATCAAGAAGACGATGGCACCAAGATATCCAGGAATGACTGTGGCGGAGGCTGGAGTTTTGGTAAGCGAGCGAGTTTCTTTCCGACAGACTGTGATGGGAGCGACGTTCTATAAAGGACATGCTACATGATGATGATGGGATACAAATAACAAGAAGAGGAACAGCAACAGCAACAGTAACATGAACAACAACACGAACAACAACACGAACAACGATACGAACAACAGCAGTATCACACTGCGTTTGGCTTACAATACCCAGCTTGTAGGTAAGCCTGAAGAAATATTTGCTACAAAAACCACGACAGCAAGAGAAGCCAGCAGGTGCGCGTTTTGTTATATGTAGAGATGGTCATTAAGTAGCCGAAATGTTATTATAAAGTGCATGAAAGAGTATGTACAATGGAACATTTTAGTTCAGAATACAAACAAGTTTCTTTAACAATTTTTCATGTAGGGATTGTGACTACTAAGCAGTATACGCAATATAGCCTTTAAAATGGCAGCCACACTGTCGACTTGCACTGTGGAAGAACAATGGAACGTTACTCGATTGTTATTGTCCGAGGGTGTGGACATTTCTTAAATCTACAGAAGTATGAAGGCTCAGTAGGAAGACAATTGTTTGAGTCAGAGGAGAGTACCAAATGGGTAAATTGACTTCAAAACGGATGACAAAACTTCATTAATTGAACCACGGCGTGACAGGCCAGCAAACGTAGCAACTGACAGGGGAAACAGCAGATCGACCAGATAGTCTGTACCAACAGGCGAGTCACTGTTGATGAAATAGAGGTAGATTTCAACAAGAGTTACCGCGCTGCGTTCACAATTGTTTAGAAGGACCACGGTTATAGGCAAAAGTGTATAGACGATGTGTCCCAAGGCAGCTGACATCTGAGTAATGTAGGCGGTGCAAAATTAGTTAAAGATCACACACATTTTTTTTTTAAGACCATCCAAAAGCTGGTGGACAGGTGGACAAAATGTATTGCCAGGACTATCTTGATAAATAAGACATACAACAAATATGGTTCACACTCTAGCAAAAATGTTAATAAAATTGCAGTTACTTAATGACTATCCATCGTACGTGCTGTAAGAGGAACAACTGCCCCTTCACTGAGTCCCTCCACTCATTTGCTGAGGTGTGAAGCTATTCTTTTCTTGTTCTTGTGGTTCGTGGTTTCTACTTAAAGCGTGTGGAAGCCGGCTTTAAGTCCCACTCTCTGCAATCGCCATTCACTATATACCTGCAGGTTCCAGTGTAACTATTATTTTATGTATTTTCTGGCAACGGTAACACACTCATTCAATACTACGAACATCCTATATTGCGAGCATCTTATATTACCAGCATTTTATGTTACCAGCATTCTATGTCACCAGAATCCCATGTTACCAGCATGTTATGTTACTTGCATTCTATGCACCAGAATCCTATATTACCAGAATCCTATGTTACCAGAATCCTATGTTACCAGAATCCTATGTTACCAGAATCCTATGTTACCAGAATCATTTGTGTCCAGCATCCTATGTTGCGTACATCCAATGTTGCGAGCATTATATGTTAGAAAACAGAGAATTAATCTTTTATGTTACTAGCATTCTATGTCACCAGAATTCTATGTTACCAGCATGTTATGTTACCAGCATTCTATGTTACAAGAATCCTATGTTGCGAGCATCCAGTGTTGCGTGCATCCAATGTTGCAAGAATTATATGTTACAAAATAGAGAATGAATCTATGGAAATTTTAGATTGACAGACAAACATAGATTTTGACATGTTTACTATGTCCTACCTTTGCTCTCTTCGTGTTTAGCTCGTTATCGTATAACAAACCCCAATCAGATTGTTCATCTTTGGAAGAGTACTTTGGCAAAAAACACTGCATAGACGCATCATTAGTGCTTTCTATGCCAAATTGATTTGTAATGAGCTTGCTAGTTTCGCCCACAACCTCTCTCAGTCAACAGTTACGACATGATGCGTTGTAGAGATTACGATTCCATTCCTCATTTCTCTTGTCCCGACAACTAAGTCCGCAGGTTATATTCTTACCTTCTTTAAAACTGTAATAAAAATCAAGGTTGAAGTGTGATCCATTTATCAAGTTCTGAATGCCTAATAAACCCAAGACATCATTTAATAAGATCAGACATGCAATTCTATACATAAGATTGCAGAGTTTCAAGAATGCCTTCAGCTGTTCACCGAGACATAACTGGTTTTTAAACACGAATCACACAACGTCATCACACGTTTGTCATATCTTCTTCTCAAACTCCCGCTACCAAACCCTGAACGTTCTCAAACTCCCGCTACCAAACCCTGAACGTTCTCAAACTCCCGTTACCAAGCACTGAGCGTTCTCAAACGCCCGCTACCAAGCCCGGAGCGTTCTCAAACTCCCGCTACCAAGCCCTGAGCGTTCTCAAACTCCCGCTACAAAGCCCTGAGCGTTCTCAAACTCCCGCTACCAAGCCCTGAGCGTTCTCAAACTCCCGCTACCAAGCCCTGAGCGTTCTCAAACTCCCGCTACCAAGCCCTGAGTGTTCTCAAACTCACGCTACCAAGCCCTAAGCGTTCTCAAACTCACACTACCAAGCCCTGAACGTTCTCAAACTCCCGCTACCAAGCCATAAAAATTGCTTTGCAAGTAACAGTACGTTGTCCAGAGAACGGAATGTGCTGTGTCGTAGTTTACAGCTTGGCTGCAATGTTTCTACCTTTCGGATCGACAAATCCTATTTCAGCAGGAATTTTTGAGTATCGAGTCAGCCTTCCCCCATCGATCCTTTCTCCGTAGGCAGTCTTCTCTGTTGCAGCATGTATCCATGATCATTATGTGGATGTGTAGAAGAGTCTTGGATGCTTTGGGTCGCTCACCCCTGCATCTCATGCACTGCTCGGCATCTTGATCCCGTTCGCCATTTGATACGTTGACAGTAGAACAAGGTGAGTAAAATAAGAGATTTATGTCAGTGAAACACCGTCATAAATATCCTGTCCCACTGGGATCGACGATGTTGTTGTTGCTGTTGTTCGATGCTATTCATGCTGAGTTGAGCTAACTCTTGACGTTTCTTTAGTAGTAGATTACAGTGGCTCTTCCTAGACGCAGAGGCGTAAGATGGACCAGGATCCACTAAGTTGCTATGCAGTACGGAGCTCTCCAATGATCGCACGACTATGGGGAATGTACTGTTGATTCCCACTCGTTGGCAAGACGTCTGCGACACCTTTTTTTCCAGGAGCATGAAAGATCATTACATTTCACCTGACACTGGTTACTCTTCGCTCCCGCATCGGCGAAGATGTATCGCCACAACGTCCTGTCTTGGGATTTATTTGTATAATCTGTCCGTTTCCGTGTTACGTCCCATGACATTAAACCATCCACATTTGTGTTCCTTATTTCCTTCTTCATCTTTTTTCTTCGTAGCAAGTATGCTCGCTGTTACAATGTATTATTATCATATTTCCCATATAACATGTCCAGACATGGGTTTTCTTGTCTCTTTTATGCGAGCAAAAAGTTGCCACTGTTTTTAAATATTCTTCAGCCCATCCGTATCGTAATGGCTGACCCTGTGATCGTTTACACTCTCTGATACATCCACATGTCTATGGCTTCCAGTGATCGCCTTGTTACTTGGTGATTGTCGCCCTGGTGCACCTCCATGTGCATGGAATAAGAGATTGAGATTACAAGAGCAAGTAAGTAACCCCTTTTTAGTCATGTCTGACTATAGATTGATGCGACATAGGAGTAGTTTTGTTTTCCTTTTCCTTGCGGTGTTGTCTTTTTACTTCTATGTGTTGCGTGAGCTTTTTTTCACCAAGTCTGTGGTGGGTTTTCAGGTTGCATCTCCATTTGGAACCGTCTGCAGCTATGCCCTCCCAAGATTTCAGATCCATATCCAGTTAGTGCCTTCCCACCTCGCTTACACGAGTCTTTGAACTTCAGTTGTGGTTAGCCAGCTGTTCTTTTACCACGCGCCAGCTGTCCATAGAGACTATCTTTTAGGATGCGACCGTCTTCCATGCGACGAACATGACCAAGCCATCGCAGTCTTCGTTGCCTAAGAAGCGTGTATATACTTGAGAGACCGGTGCAATAATGCACCTCTGCGTTTGTAACCCTGTCTCTCCTTGAGACGGCAACGGTGGATCTCACTCAACTTAGGTAAAAGGTGTTGAATCCTTGCATTTGTTTGGCATAAATTGCCCATGCCTCGCTATTAAATACATACGTACATACATACATACATACGTACATACATACATACGTACATACATACATACAAACATACAAACATACATACATACATACATACATACATACATAGATACATACATACAAACATACATACATACATTCATACATACATACATATATACATACACATACACGCACTGACACACATACGTTCATTCATACATTCACCTACATACACACATGCACACACTTACTTACTAACTTAATGACTTACTTACTTACTAACTTACTTACTTACCTACTAACTTACATACTAACTTACTTACTTACTTACAAACTTACAAACTTATTTACTAACTTACTAACTTATTTACTTACTAACTTACTTACTAATTTACTAATTTACTAACTTACTAACTGACTTACTTACTAACTAAATTACTAACTTACTTACTTACTAACTAACTTACTAACTTACTTACTAACTTACAAGCTTAATAACTTACTTATAAGCTTACGTATTAACTAACTTACTCACTTAGTTTCTAACTTACTTACTTACTAACTTACTTACTAACTTTCTTACTAACTTACTAGCTTACTGACTTAATAATTTACATACTAACTTACTAACTTACCAACTTACTTACTTACTGACTTACGTACACACACACGCGCGCAAGGAGGCACGCGCACACACAGACACACATAGACACACACACATAAATATATAATCATTATCTTCCCGAGTGGTTTCCAAGAGAGCTATGTGAGTGACAGAGACAAGCATATTACCACTGTACCCTAAGAGCACGCAATAAAAGGCGACTAACAGTGCCGTCGAACCAATCTAGGGTAGAAGACTATCTAACTCGGGGCACCCAATGACCACATTAAGTAATTTTTGTTTGTTTGACAGACATTTCTTTAAACAAAACGTCATGAGTAACACTGAAGCAGATGAGCGAGAAACGTGTTTTCCTAAATATTGGACGCCGAGAAACAAGAAGAAGTAGAATAAGAAGAAAAATCAGAAGTAAATGCACGTCGTTTGTTATTTTTTTTATTCATCTTTCAAATACCTGACTCCATCCTATTTTCCAAACTTTACCTCGGCTTCAATCTTCGTCTTCTGTGTCCCTTACGCCCTTAGGACATTTCGATTTTTTAACCTCCAAAACATAGCACACCCGCAGTGTGAAAGATGTGGAGAATCCATCAGCGTATCTGTAGCCTCGTTCTTACGAATACAGGACACTTGCTAAACAGATCAACGACCACATTTTCCCCTCGAGATGTGCAGGCACTAGCTATTCTCCCTGCAAACTTAAAACAAAAACGAAACACATTCTTTCTGACAACCAGTACTGGCTTCTTTAACTACATTGTGAGCAATGTTTAACTGACGCACAAAAGTCCGACTATTGTTGTTGCAGTGCTTGGTGATTTTCAGCTTTGTAGGATTCCTTTAGCGTATTATTATGAGGGCTCTTCTTTTTCTTGTTTATTTTTATTCTTCGTTTGCAGTTGTTTGAGACAAGCTACATTGCGTTCCAGTTTAAAACCGCTAAGGCTAACAGAGAGTAAGGCATCTGGATATTGTCTTAAAATAAAAACGGAAAAATGTGTTGTTTGTTTTGGCGTTCACGGATGACTACAGAAGAAGTAGAATTTATTTTTACATTTTCGGGTACATAGTCACGTAGGGTGGTCGTGGGGTTTGAGTACAGGACTCATGACCAAAAGGACAAGGGCTAAAACATGCATACATATGTATTAATTTTTTAATCGGATGAAATACAAGCCCTAGTCTGCCTACCGAATAGCGACTGCAGATGTGAGTTGCTTTTATTCACAGTGCTCTAAATTTGACCACCGTAGTAAAAGAGTTATCGCTTTAAGGGCAACATTATGTGGACCCAGCTGTAAATTGGTACTCGGTCTTGGATCATGAGCTGCAGAGGTCCGCGACCCATAGCTTACTGCTAGCTTAAGGGCCAGCGAACCAGTGCTGACAAGACACTTCTATACCCACATGCGGTGGTTCTGGATTACAAGTTGCAAAACATCAGACTGGTTAAGAAGAAGGGATCGAAGAGTCAAGGCTAACCCGGTACTGAAAAATACCTTCTGAAGTCGGATGTGTCGGACGGAAAATTGCGACTACCGCAGTCAAGCGGTAAATTACGGCACATCCCATTCCGTTCTCCGGACAACATCCTGCCAATAGCAAAGCCCTTTTCAGGGTTTGATAGCGGGAGGATGAGAACGAAGTAGAAGTGAATAAGAAGAATGTACTTGACTTACTCTTCTGTAAAAAAATACAGTGTGGAAGAGATCTGGACATACCATCTCATAAACAAGCAGTGACTTCGTACAATGAAGTATCCATAACTTTATCACCAGTATCTGCTATAGAACTATCTTTACCTTTAAATCCAACAACCCCCATCTCCCCTTCCCGTCGGCGAACACCAGCAATGATAATAATCGGCGTAATGACAGCTATGTTTGGTAGCAGACATCCATGTTAACATACTTTCTGCAGCTGAGGTTGGGAAACGCCCAGTAGCATGACCTCACACAATGAGAGTATTGCTGTTTTCAGCCCCACAAAGGCACAGGGTGCAGATACTTTGGTGATGGGGATGTCAAGTGCCGCACATCAAAGGTCACCTGCTATGAATCTCCAACATCCTCTGTCTCTTGCGTATATGGTCATTCCAGCAGACTGTTGTCAGTTCAAATCTTGATATTATTTTCCTACTTATACTTAACTTAAAGTCTTTATTTTGGTTTAGAAGACTTCGCAGAGTTTGTGTAAAACCAGTTTCTTTTACTTCACTTGATCTAAAAAAGTATGGGCATCCAATCTATTCTTTAGTGCATTAATTGACCCTTCCTGCACTAGTTTCTTTGGCAATGCACTCCAAGCATTCATCACTCTCTGACCACAAACATATTTCCTAGTACCTAATCTGCACCTCTTTTTAATTAATTTGTAGATGTGCCCTCTTATTCGTGTAGGTAGATGTACATTGTAAAACTTTTTGTTGTCTATTTTATCGTTTCGCTTGATCATTTTATAAATATGTAGTAAGTCACCTCGAATTATTGTTTGTTCTATATCCTGTAGGCCGGTTTCTCTACATTAAACTGCATTTGCCAACTCTCAGACAATTACCAAAGTTTATATAAATCCAACCACAAAATATCCATCTCTGTTTTAGATGAGACACTCCTGCATATTTGTTTGTTTGTTTGTTGTTGTTTTGTTTTTGTTTTTTGTTATCTGCAAATTTTGCAATCATGGATCCGATATCAATGTCCAAATTGTTTATACATAACAAGAACATTATTGGTCTCAAAACCGAGCCCTGTGGCACTCCACATTTTACTTCACACCACTCAGCGTACTCCTTATTTATGCGCACTCTCTGCCTTCTCCAAGTTAACTAATTGTCTATCCATTTGGCAACTTCGCCATATATTCCATGTGAATTTGACTTTCTAAACAATCTTTGATGAGGTACTCTATAAAAAGACCTTTGCAAAATTTAGATAAATAACATCCACTGGCTCCACTTTATCTATCATTTTAGTAACATCCTCCATGAATTCTGATAGATTTGTTAAGCACAATCTCCCTTTAGTAAACCTATGCTGACTATTCCTAGTTAGATTAATCTTTTCTAAATGCATTACAATGTTGTTGTTTTTTTTTTATTGACTACACATTTTACAGACTATATTCGTTAAATTCACCGGTCTATAATTTGCTGGATCTGATTTTTTGCTCTTTTTTAAACAAATGGATCACTCCTTCATCTCTACAATTCCCTGGAACAATCCCCTGGAACAATCTCATTGGAACAATCTCCTGGAACAATCCCCTGGAACAATACACTGGAACAATCCCATTCGCAAGTGATTGGGCACATAACATAGCCAATAGTTTCACTAACAGGTCTCTTATTTTAAACATCAATTTTCCATGAATGCCATCTTGACCTGGACATTAATCTAAAGATGTCTTCCTCTTGTTCGCTTATTGTCTACCTTTCCAACATTATCGTATCACTTTACATGTCTAAACTATTTTATTTGCCTAATGTTTATTTTTTCAAATTAATTCTCTTCCCATTCCAAATCTCTTCACGACCTCAATATTTGTTCACTTTTCTTCCATAAGATGTGGCCCATTCTCCCAATAGACATACATTTCAAAGGTCTCTACTGTATACTTTATCCACAAGCTAGTTGTTCATATTATATGTTTTTGCACCACAGAGCAAAGACAATTTACAATTGGGTAAACGCCAACAGGGAGGCTGGACACCTCAGAGCCCTAGATCTCCCAGGTCTAGTTAGCCGCATGAATGAAACCCTCTACAGACTTACTACTAATGGCCAAATGGAAGTCCAAAGACAAACCAGGGAAGACAGGAAATGTCATCTTCTAAAGGCCTTGCAGACAGATTTTTAGAAGAACAGGATACCTTGAATTACTTAATTGAATGTCAGTACTTCAAAATTCCAGTAACAAAAGTCAGCATCTGCCACTCTCTACCGATCCTTGTTCTGGATTGTCATTATAAACTCCGCCAATAAGATCCAAGTTCAGACCGAGCTCGCCACAGTCTCAGACGCCATATGTTCAATTCAGAGTCTGAGCTCGTCACAAAGTTTCAGATGTCCTATGTTCAATTCAGACTCAGATCTCACCAGTCTCAAATGTCTATTCTTCAATTCAGACGCAGATCTCACCAGTCTCAGATGCCATGTTCAATTCAGACTTAGAGCTCACCAGTCTCTGATGCCATATGTTCAATTCAGACCCCGATCTCACCAGTCTCAGATGCCATATGTTCAATTCAGACTTAGAGCTCACCAGTCTCAGATGCCATATGTTCAATTCAGACTTAGAGCTCACCAGTCTCAGATACCATATGTTCAATTCAGACTTAGAGCTCACCAGTCTCAGATGCCATATGTTCAATTCAGACTTAGAGCTCACCAGTCTCAGATGCCATATGTTCAATTCAGACTTAGAGCTCACCAGTCTCAGATGCCATATGTTCAATTCAGACTTATAGCTCACCAGTCTCAGATGCCATATGTTCAATTCAGACTTAGAGCTCACCAGTCTCAGATGCCATATGTTCAATTCAGACTTAGAGCTCACCAGTCTCAGATGCCATATGTTCAATTCAGACTTAGAGGTCACCAGTCTCAGATGTCATATGTTCAATTCAGACTTAGAGCTCACCAGTCTCAGATGTCATATGTTCAATTCAGACTTGAAGCTCACCAGTATTAGAACACAAATGTTCAATTCAGACTTAGAGCTCACCAGTCTCAGATGCCATATGTTCAATTCAGACTTAGAGGTCACCAGTCTCAGATGTCATATGTTCAATTCAGACTTAGAGCTCACCAGTCTCAGATGTCATATGTTCAATTCAGACTTAGAGCTCACCAGTATTAGATCACAAATGCTCAATTCAGACTTAGAGCTCACCAGTATTAGATCACAAATGCTCAATTCAGACTTACAGCTCACCAGTATTAGATCACAGATGCTCAATTCAGACTTAGAGCTCACCAGTATTAGATCACAAATGCTCAATTCAGACTTAGAGCTCACCAGTATTAGATCACAAATGCTCAATTCAGACTTTCAGCTCACCAGTATTAGATCACAAATGCTCAATTCAGACTTAGAGCTCACCAGTATTAGATCACAAATGCTCAATTCAGACTTACAGCTCACCAGTATTAGATCACAAATGCTCAACTCAGACTTAGAGCTCACCAGTATTAGATCACAAATGCTCAATTCAGACTTAGAGCTCACCAGTATTAGATCACACATGCTCAATTCAGACTTAGAGCTCACCAGTATTAGATCACAAATGCTCAATTCAGACTTAGAGCTCACCAGTATTAGATCACAAATGCTCAATTCAAACTTAGAGCTCACCAGTATTAGATTACAAATGCTCAATTCAGACTTAGAACTCACCAGTATTAGATCACAAATGCTCAATTCAGACTTAGAGCTCACCAGTATTAGATCACACATGCTCAATTCAGACTTAGAGCTCACCAGTATTAGATCACAAATGCTCAATTCAGACTTAGAGCTCACCAGTATTAGATCACAAATGCTCAATTCAGACTTAGAGCTCACCAGTATTAGATCACAAATGCTCAATTCAGACTTAGAGCTCACCAGTATTAGATCACAAATGCTCAATTAAGGCTCCGAGCGCGCCACAGATTTTCAAATACCATTTGTTCAACAGAGGAAAAATCCGATACAGAGATATATGCTCCTATATGGATGCTGCCAAATTGTAGAACACGTTCTACGCGTATGTCAAATCCACGCAAAAACCATAGTAACAGTAGGAGCCTCTCCCACTCAAATTATTGATAAACAACCTTCATATATATAAGTGAAGTAAATGTGATTATTTGATGGAACGACGATAAAAAAAGAACAAATTGACGACTGCAATTATTGAACCTTTTCGTATACTACATTTAGTCACATAATCTTTGATTACCCCACTCTCCTTGATCGTTGTGTGTTCCAATCCAGCGCTTGGTTGATTATATTATTTTATTTCCGTATCAGGTGTCCTTTCCACCATCCCATTCTCTCATTAATTAGCTGTGCTGATATTATAAATAGTCGTGAACGTTGTAATCATTCTGGATTGTCTATTACAATTGGTCGTTGTATATGGATTATACGGTTCAAATATATATTATTGGAGGTCTTCAGTCTAAATGGGAAACTGTGGATAACATGCACTTATTCTGGAGCAGTATACAAGGTCTTCTTTCATTGTTGTGACACGAGTCTAGCTTTTCTTTTCTTGGAGAATTTTGCCAAATTACATGATTAGCTTAGAGGCACACAAATTGTGTGTGTGTGTGTATATATATCATCACCATCACCATAAAGTGCCCTGTTGAATACGTTGGGGATCATTGACCTCTCATCACGCGTGTCTTTTATCAGTTAGTTTGAAACTCCCATTAACGCCATTTGTGATTAATTGTAGGACATATGATACGCATGCATGACAGCAGACAGACACGTAGAACAACGTTTCCGTGGTCATAAAATGTATACGTCCAGGGGCGTCCCCCACATGTACGATGGCGAGATGGACTAATCAAAGACCTAGGCCTCGCATTGGTACAGCACTACAAAATATCTGGACGTATGCAGAATATTGTTGGCTACTCCACATATGGCACATCTGCCGGACTGAGACTGGGGATAATGTGACCTGTAGGTTATGTCGGCTCATGATGAAATAATAATATTCAATGCAGCGGTAGTTTCTTGTTGCTTTCCGCCGGTAGCCTTTGGTAATTCAATATCTCATCTGCACGGCAGCAGATGGTTTGCGGTCAGCATGGTCCTTCTCCTAGATGAGCTAGTTTCCTTGGTGTTTCAGCCAATAGTATGACTCACATATTAACGACAAATATAAGATAAACATGCATACTATAAAGTAAAGTAAAGTAACCCATATCATTACTGCCGTAGGGGTGTGCGGTGTTAGTGATCTCACATTTCAAAGGCTCGGCTATATGAGGGTGGTAGTCATCTCCTCTCCCTAGCCGCTTTTACTTCCCGGACTGAACCGGTACCCATTAAAGGCTGGGTAGACCCGGGAGCTATTGTGGTCTGAAAAAACATTACCGACTCAACTGGAGAATGAACCCAGGACCACTCAGATGCGAAGCCAGCGCGCTAACCATTGCGCTACGCGGCTCCCTATATACTATATACATACAAAAATGGTTAAACAGCTAGATAGAACATACAAAAGCCACCACTAAATGAGTAGCCAATTGCAGGAGCAGCGTCAGAACTGTCTGATCGAATACCCGCAGGAGGAAGTGTATATAACCAAGACAGAGTGGGATGATATGCGCAAACCAAAGTCACAAGTTGACATCGTAGGTACTGACAACTTAGTAACTAGTCGATCATTATATGTGACATATATGACATTTGGTCAAAACGTATCCTGATTGGCACCATAAATCTGGAACCGTAATAAATGGCTAAATGTTTCTAGGCACAGATTGACCTCTGAACTTAATATTCATTTAAAATATGTCACATGTGTCGTGTGCAACTGGTTTTTTGCAATAATGCTTTAACCTTACATGTGTGAACCGCCAACACTGAAATGATTGACATGCCGAGACCACTCTTCTGGAGTCTAATATGGAACTGGTGCTGGACTTAGACCCCCAGAAATCTGGGGTTATGTCCCCTGTGGCTCGGTTTTGTCTGCATCCAGTGTTTGATAAAGGAATTGACGGAAGAGCACTATCAGGAGTGGAGCCTGAGACCTAAGTTAACCTACCACGCCAATACTGCAGAATGACTATCAAAAAGTACACCTTAGTGGGGTCTAATAGAGAACATGTGCTGGAATTAGACCCTCGAAAATCTTTGGGGCTACTCTTTAAGAAACTTGACTATCTCGCTAAGGGAATTGACGAAAGGGCACCACCAGGTGTGGAACCTGCGGCTTAATTTGACTGAACACGCCAATGCTGTAGAACAACTGACAAATTGAGAACGCTGCCGTTTGGGTCTAATAATGAACGTACGCTGGTATTAGACTCACGGACGACAAGTCAGCTCAAATGAAAGAACGCTACGGAAATCGTGTATAACTCCGCAGATTTCAAATACCTGGTCATTGACAAACAAAAGCCCTCAATAAATTCGTCTGACCAAATAGTGAACGGGTGCTGGAAATAGATCTGAAGACAGGTCAGTTTTACCCTACAAATGACAGGGCGTTGCTACGGAAAACCAGCTCAAATCGAGAGGAGCCGCAGACACTTTGGTTCACGTACCAGGCTGATAAGCCAAGGGCGCGAGGCTACCATGTGGGGGATTACGGCCGAACCCTTGAAAGCCGCAATCCCGCCCAAAATCTCAGCACCACTGCAATGGGAGGCTCCTACATGCTCGGGACCTGGGGCTTGCGCCCCAGCCCTATCAGGTAGAGCCACAGTAAGAGGTCCTTGCCGCCCGCAAATCAAAGCGGGCGGAAAACTGCTTGATACTCACCCTATACGGCGATGGGGTGCGAAAAACACCAACCAAAGACTTAGAACCTGGTCGGGGTGTCGAAAACAGTAGAGCAGCCACCACACTGTGAACTGTCAAGACTCAACCACTGACCATGAGAGTTGTCCGCACACCAGGCGATCAACATCTCTGTGACATTACCAGGCTTGTCCTCTGGCTAAATGCACTCCGGTTACGATATCTACCTCTGTACGTTATCAGCCATAACTATCATGCTGGACGCAGAAGAGATGCAGACCAGCGGACATTGCACACCTGCCCCACTGTGTCAACACCCCAGGTGGCGGGGAATGCTAGGCGTACCATCCCTGCATAGAAGCCAAGAAAATAAAGGGAAAAAGAAATACCCCACTCACATGCAAATGCTACGTTTCTGGCAGGACGTGACGATCCTGGGATACAGACACACTGGACTGCCTCTCTTCCGGGTAAACCAGTCCATCTCATATATCACATACCATCATTGCACCCTATAGACACGAGTAGTGAAGACTCGATAGTCTGGAAAGACAACTTCCATAGGAGAGAAAACTCTGATCGTAAACAACTGCTGCCTTGCAGATAGGCTGGGGACAGCCAAAGGCTAAGGAGGGCATCCCTACAGAAACGCCTGTTGAAATCGGATGCACGGGGCCGCAAGCCTAACAAAACAGTGCAACGTAAATCACAGTATGATGGCAGCACAACCTATTCGAAAAACGTATGGCGCTCATCCTGAGGAGACCCGCCAGGCAGCGATAGCGCCGGGCCTCACGCCTCGAAGGGGCCCACCCTTGACTACTGGTGGTCACCCACCCATGTGTCGTGGAGTCAAGGCACATGGCTATGGGGTAACGTCTATTGGCCAAAACTTCAAGACCCTCAGAATACTACAGTGGAATGCGGAGGGAGTCATTAACAAAAAACTTTCCCTAACACACCACCTGCATGAAGGTAAGATTGACGTGGCATGTATCCAGGAAACGCACCTCAACAATAACCATAAATTCTCAATCAGAGGATACCAGACCTTCCGTCTAGATAGAGAAGGTCACAAAGGAGGGGTCCTGATACTGACCAGAAACAGCATACCGAGTAGCGCGGTACCTGTCAATCACACCGGACAAGCAGAAATTGTAGGAGTTGACATAATGGCTCTAGAGACGAAACTCCGCATTTTCAATCTGTACGGACCACCAAACAGAGACCTATCGCTCTCGAGTATGGAGGTCAGAGACTCCAACTGCATAGTAGTTGGAGATTTCAACAGCCACTCGGAGAGATGGGGATACTCTGACACAGACAGTAGAGGTGACGAAGTGGAAGATTGGGAGATAGATGCAAATCTCTCCCTAATCAATATGCCGGAGGATAGCCCTAGCTTCTATTCAAGAACATGGCATACCACCTCGACTCCAGATTTGGCCTTCTCCACACAGGACATACACTATAAAATAGACCGCCAGGTGCTAAACCAACTGGCAGGTAGCGACCACAGGCCGATCAGGCTAACCATTGACATGGAAGTAGGCCCACAGGAAACAAAACCGCTCCCACGTTGGAATTACAAACGAGCCGACTGGGACAGATTTGCAATCCTGACAGATGGGCTGTGTGAAACCATCAACACACGAAACACCAAAATGAAGCCCATGGTAGAGAGCCTAAGCAAGGCAATAATGCAAGCCGCCACTGAAACCATCCCAAGAGGAGCTAGGAAAAACTATAAGCCCTACTGGAATGATGAGTTACAGAAAGTGGAAGATGCAGTAACAAATGCGAGGAACATGGCAGAACGAGAAAAATCCGTGGAGGCAAACATCGCCCTCAAAGCCGCCGCGGCGAAGTACAAACACACTCTCAAGCAAACAGCAAGAGAAAGTTGGAAAAATAAAACGGAAAGTTTAAACCTGGACAAAGAAGGGAACAAGCTATGGAAGCTAGTCAGAGCCATGAACGACGAAACCCCGTCAAATAAACAAATTACTATCAAGCAAGGCGAGAACTTGATCACAGGTAAGAAAGCCGCAAACGCCTTTGTCGATCACTATGCCAGAGCAAACCACATCGAGGTCCCTGCAGATAAGCATACAGACATTAGCGAAGAGCTAAAGGGGCACGAAAACATAAATACGGCTCCTGAAGAGCACATGATGGCCAAACTAACAATGCGCGAAATGGAAGAGGCTATGAGAACACTAAAGAGAAGGAAATCTCCCGGAAAAGACGGGATAACAAACGAAATGCTGATGGGGCTGGGCCAAACAGCGAAGGAAAAACTACTATCAGTCCTGAACCAAAGCTGGAAAAGGGGTATTGTACCCCAGGCATGGAAAGATGCAATACTGGTACCAGTACCAAAAACAGGAAAGGACAAAACAGATCCGAATGGATACAGGCCCATAAGCCTACTGAGCTGTGTCGGCAAGCTGATGGAACGGATGATAAACACCAGACTGATGTGGCATCTGGAAGAAAAACGAATACTAATTCCACAGCAAGCCGGCTTTAGACAGCACAGATCCACTGAGGACCAGGTCATCCTCATAGCCCAGGAGATAGAAGATGCCTACCAGGCACAGAAACACACAGTAGCTGTTTGGGTGGATCTGGAAAAGGCATTTGACAAAGTCTGGAAGGATGGACTTAGAGTCAAGCTAAGAAGAAGTGATGTTTGTGGGAAGATGTACAAGTGGATCAACCACTACCTCAAACAAAGAACGGCCAGAGTCCAAGTACAAGGGCAGATGAGCAAAAAGGTGACACTCGAGCAGGGAGTACCCCAAGGGGGAGTACTGTCACCCACACTCTTCCTGGTATATATAAACGATATTACAGAGAATATACCAAGAAGAGTCCATAGCTCAATGTTTGCAGACGATCTGGCTATGTGGACCTCTGAAAAGAATCTCACCATAGCAAGAAATCGGATGCAAACGGCCCTAACATCGCTGGAAGAGTGGGCGAACTCATGGCTGGTCAAAATAAACGAGGAGAAAACCACGTGCACAATATTCTCGCTCTCGTTAAAACCCCAAAGTACCAAATTAAGCCTAAATGGCAAAATCCTGCAGCCAAACGACAACCCAACCTATCTGGGAGTCACATTTGATCGGCGCATGACATGGAAAAGTCAGATTGAGAGAAACCGAATGAAAGCCAGAGAAAGAATGGCGATCATGAGGAAACTTGCTGGCACAAGCTGGGGAGCAGACGAAGGCATACTAAAGAAACTGTACACTGGAAGAGTGAGACCAGTTCTCGAGTATGGCATCGCGGCATGGACAACAGCAGCGAAGGCGAACTTCGATAAAGTTAACAAACTTCAAAACCAAGCCATGAGAATCATAACTGGTGGCATGAAGTCAACGCCAATTGTAGAACTTGAAAAGATTACAAAACTGCAATCCATGACCGACAGAAGAGACTGCAGAGCCCAGCTGCAGTCAGAGAAACTCCGAAGACTGACGGACCATCCAATGTACCAGAGGCTAAACAATTTGGGAACTGGGAAACTAAAGCGGAGAAACTTTGCAGAAATAGCCAAAGCAAAGATGCACGAAGATCCCATAAACGCACTAACAACACCAAAACCCATCACTACTGTACGAAAACCTACTTGGAGGCAGGATATATTTCCAGAGGTGGTAGAAAATATACCAGGTATTGCAAACAAAAACTGCCAGACCGAAAAAGAAAGGAGAGACACTACCTTAAGCTTCATAACGAAAAGCTACCCAAGCATGGACTGGACCCATGCATACACCGACGGTTCTGTAACAAACACTACACAGAACGGAGGGGCAGGAGCATTCCTGAACCTACCAAATGGCAGGAAAATAACACTGTCATTCGCTACTGGTAAGTACACGAGCAATTTCAGAGCAGAGGCAGAGGCACTGAGGGCGGCAGTGGAAGAAATGGTAACACACAGTGAAAATGAGAGCCATATAGTCCTGCTGACAGATGCTCTCGAAGTAGTCACAGCGCTAAAAAGCCAGAAAAACACTGAGCTTAATGACTTAAGAGCAGCACTCTGCAAACTGTGCCAACAGTCCGCACCAAAAAGGGTAGTGGTACAGTGGGTTCCGTCACACTGCAACATCCAAGGCAACGAGGAGGCAGACAGACTGGCAAAAGAAGGTGCAAGGCTACCACAAATAGATACCAGTATGACGTACGAAGAGTCAAAACGGCTTATCAAAGCCAGGTACATGTCCAAATGGGAAACCGAACATACTGGTTACACCAAAAACGATGCCTATTACCAGTTGAACCGAAGAGAGCAGGTCGTTGTCTTCAGACTTCGCACTGGCCACAACAGACTGAGGTACCACCTCTTCAACAAATTGAAGATAGGGTGTACCGACGAATGCCCGTGCGGTACTGGTAAAATGACCACTGAACATCTGCTGCAGAACTGCCCGACATACGAGGATCAGAGAGAGCAGATGTGGCCATTGCCAGTGGAACTGCAAGACAAGCTCTATGGTAGTGGCGAGAGTCTCAGGATGACCGCCGCTTTTTTCGAGAAAATAATGGTTACTGTCTGACTGTGTACGCAGAAGAAGAAGAAGAAGAATGTCAGTACTTCAAAATTCCAGTAACAAAAGTCAGCATCTGCCACTCTCTACCGATCCTTGTTCTGGATTGTCATTATAAACTCCGCCAATAAGATCCAAGTTCAGACCGAGCTCGCCACAGTCTCAGACGCCATATGTTCAATTCAGAGTCTGAGCTCGTCACAAAGTTTCAGATGTCCTATGTTCAATTCAGACTCAGATCTCACCAGTCTCAAATGTCTATTCTTCAATTCAGACGCAGATCTCACCAGTCTCAGATGCCATGTTCAATTCAGACTTAGAGCTCACCAGTCTCTGATGCCATATGTTCAATTCAGACCCCGATCTCACCAGTCTCAGATGCCATATGTTCAATTCAGACTTAGAGCTCACCAGTCTCAGATGCCATATGTTCAATTCAGACTTAGAGCTCACCAGTCTCAGATACCATATGTTCAATTCAGACTTAGAGCTCACCAGTCTCAGATGCCATATGTTCAATTCAGACTTAGAGCTCACCAGTCTCAGATGCCATATGTTCAATTCAGACTTAGAGCTCACCAGTCTCAGATGCCATATGTTCAATTCAGACTTATAGCTCACCAGTCTCAGATGCCATATGTTCAATTCAGAATTAGAGCTCACCAGTCTCAGATGCCATATGTTCAATTCAGACTTAGAGCTCACCAGTCTCAGATGCCATATGTTCAATTCAGACTTAGAGGTCACCAGTCTCAGATGTCATATGTTCAATTCAGACTTAGAGCTCACCAGTCTCAGATGTCATATGTTCAATTCAGACTTGAAGCTCACCAGTATTAGAACACAAATGTTCAATTCAGACTTAGAGCTCACCAGTCTCAGATGCCATATGTTCAATTCAGACTTAGAGGTCACCAGTCTCAAATGTCATATGTTCAATTCAGACTTAGAGCTCACCAGTCTCAGATGTCATATGTTCAATTCAGACTTAGAGCTCACCAGTATTAGATCACAAATGCTCAATTCAGACTTAGAGCTCACCAGTATTAGATCACAAATGCTCAATTCAGACTTACAGCTCACCAGTATTAGATCACAGATGCTCAATTCAGACTTAGAGCTCACCAGTATTAGATCACAAATGCTCAATTCAGACTTAGAGCTCACCAGTATTAGATCACAAATGCTCAATTCAGACTTACAGCTCACCAGTATTAGATCACAAATGCTCAATTCAGACTTAGAGCTCACCAGTATTAGATCACAAATGCTCAATTCAGACTTACAGCTCACCAGTATTAGATCACAAATGCTCAACTCAGACTTAGAGCTCACCAGTATTAGATCACAAATGCTCAATTCAGACTTAGAGCTCACCAGTATTAGATCACACATGCTCAATTCAGACTTAGAGCTCACCAGTATTAGATCACAAATGCTCAATTCAGACTTAGAGCTCACCAGTATTAGATCACAAATGCTCAATTCAAACTTAGAGCTCACCAGTATTAGATTACAAATGCTCAATTCAGACTTAGAACTCACCAGTATTAGATCACAAATGCTCAATTCAGACTTAGAGCTCACCAGTATTAGATCACACATGCTCAATTCAGACTTAGAGCTCACCAGTATTAGATCACAAATGCTCAATTCAGACTTAGAGCTCACCAGTATTAGATCACAAATGCTCAATTCAGACTTAGAGCTCACCAGTATTAGATCACAAATGCTCAATTCAGACTTAGAGCTCACCAGTATTAGATCACAAATGCTCAATTAAGGCTCCGAGCGCGCCACAGATTTTCAAATACCATTTGTTCAACAGAGGAAAAATCCGATACAGAGATATATGCTCCTATATGGATGCTGCCAAATTGTAGAACACGTTCTACGCGTATGTCAAATCCACGCAAAAACCATAGTAACAGTAGGAGCCTCTCCCACTCAAATTATTGATAAACAACCTTCATATATATAAGTGAAGTAAATGTGATTATTTGATGGAACGACGATAAAAAAAGAACAAATTGACGACTGCAATTATTGAACCTTTTCGTATACTACATTTAGTCACATAATCTTTGATTACCCCACTCTCCTTGATCGTTGTGTGTTCCAATCCAGCGCTTGGTTGATTATATTATTTTATTTCCGTATCAGGTGTCCTTTCCACCATCCCATTCTCTCATTAATTAGCTGTGCTGATATTATAAATAGTCGTGAACGTTGTAATCATTCTGGATTGTCTATTACAATTGGTCGTTGTATATGGATTATACGGTTCAAATATATATTATTGGAGGTCTTCAGTCTAAATGGGAAACTGTGGATAACATGCACTTATTCTGGAGCAGTATACAAGGTCTTCTTTCATTGTTGTGACACGAGTCTAGTTTTTCTTTTCTTGGAGAATTTTGCCAAATTACATGATTAGCTTAGAGGCACACAAATTGTGTGTGTGTGTGTATATATATCATCACCATCACCATAAAGTGCCCTGTTGAATACGTTGGGGATCATTGACCTCTCATCACGCGTGTCTTTTATCAGTTAGTTTGAAACTCCCATTAACGCCATTTGTGATTAATTGTAGGACATGTGATACGCATGCATGACAGCAGACAGACACGTAGAACAACGTTTCCGTGGTCATAAAATGTATACGTCCAGGGGCGTCCCCCACATGTACGATGGCGAGATGGACTAATCAAAGACCTAGGCCTCGCATTGGTACAGCACTACAAAATATCTGGACGTATGCAGAATATTGTTGGCTACTCCACATATGGCACATCTGCCGGACTGAGACTGGGGATAATGTGACCTGTAGGTTATGTCGGCTCATGATGAAATAATAATATTCAATGCAGCGGTAGTTTCTTGTTGCTTTCCGCCGGTAGCCTTTGGTAATTCAATATCTCATCTGCACGGCAGCAGATGGTTTGCGGTCAGCATGGTCCTTCTCCTAGATGAGCTAGTTTCCTTGGTGTTTCAGCCAATAGTATGACTCACATATTAACGACAAATATAAGATAAACATGCATACTATAAAGTAAAGTAAAGTAACCCATATCATTACTGCCGTAGGGGTGTGCGGTGTTAGTGATCTCACATTTCAAAGGCTCGGCTATATGAGGGTGGTAGTCATCTCCTCTCCCTAGCCGCTTTTACTTCCCGGACTGAACCGGTACCCATTAAAGGCTGGGTAGACCCGGGAGCTATTGTGGTCTGAAAAAACATTACCGACTCAACTGGAGAATGAACCCAGGACCACTCAGATGCGAAGCCAGCGCGCTAACCATTGCGCTACGCGGCTCCCTATATACTATATACATACAAAAATGGTTAAACAGCTAGATAGAACATACAAAAGCCACCACTAAATGAGTAGCCAATTGCAGGAGCAGCGTCAGAACTGTCTGATCGAATACCCGCAGGAGGAAGTGTATATAACCAAGACAGAGTGGGATGATATGCGCAAACCAAAGTCACAAGTTGACATCGTAGGTACTGACAACTTAGTAACTAGTCGATCATTATATGTGACATATATGACATTTGGTCAAAACGTATCCTGATTGGCACCATAAATCTGGAACCGTAATAAATGGCTAAATGTTTCTAGGCACAGATTGACCTCTGAACTTAATATTCATTTAAAATATGTCACATGTGTCGTGTGCAACTGGTTTTTTGCAATAATGCTTTAACCTTACATGTGTGAACCGCAATTGTCACATTAGTCACAGCGGAAAAAAATTAATCAACGAATTTGCAACAAATGTTGCTAAAATCTTGGTGCAATTTGTAAAAATACATACTTAAAGATACACACACTCTGCGGAGTGGTTAGCGTAGTTGTAGAATGTGGGCTGTTGCATTGTCATAATAGATTTGCCACTCACCACTCTTATGCAAAGCTGGTCTTTTGTGACGAAGTTCGTCCCTCAAGTGCCGCAAATCTTGGCAGCAATAGTCCTTCTTGATTCTCTAGCCTGGTTTTCCGTATTCAGACAACTCATGAATTGTGATTCGGCGATTTCCCAGCACAGCTGTCTACAGACACGTACGATACTGCTTTCATGTTTGCCAGACCATGATCACTCTTAACACATTCATGTTTGCCAGACCATGATCACCCTTAACACTTTCATGTTTGCCAGACCATGATCACTCTTAACACTTTCATGTTTGCCAGAAAATGACCACTCTTAACACTTTCATGTTTGCCAGACCATGACCACTCTTAACACTTTCATGTTTACCAGACCATGATCACCCTTAACACTTTCATGTTTGCCAGACCATGATCACTCTTAACACTTTCATGTTTGCCAGACCATGATCACTCTTAACACTTTCATGTTTGCCAGACCATGATCACTCTTAACACTTTCATAATTTCCAGACCATGATCACTCTTAACACTTTCATGTTTGCCAAACCATGGTCACTCTTAACACTTTCATGTTTGCCAGACCATGACCACTCTTAACACTTTCATGTTTGCCAGACCATGACCACTCTCAACACTTTCATGTTTGCCAGACCATGGCCACTCTTTACACTTCCATGTTTACCAGACCATGATCACCCTTAACACTTTCATGTTTGCCAGACCATGATCACTCTTAACACTTTCATGTTTGCCAGACCATGATCACTCTTAACACTTTCATGTTTGCCAGACCATGATCACTCTTAACACTTTCATGTTTGCCAGACCATGATCACTCTTAACACTTTCATGTTTGCCAGACCATGGCCACTCTTAACACTTTCATGTTTACCAGACCATGACCACTTTTAACACTTTGACGACCAACTTTAAAGCGTATTTACCACTCATAAACGTGTGTACCTCAATATCATGCACCATCTATACTGTCTGCAACTTTAAGCTTATGTCTTTACAAAGGCGTCGATGTCTTATAGAGGTCACTGACTCGTCTCTGAAAGCGATGAACGGAAATGGTGAGCGATCCAGCAAGTTTCAAAGCCACCCCTGGTCTCAAGCGGGGTGGGACTAGAGTGCCTGCTTCTTGAGCTCCCTCCATGTGTCTTGACTAATGTCTTGCAACTAGTCTAAGGTTGCCCAGGACGAAAAAGTGAGGTTGATGACCAGCGCAGTTCTTCTTCATTGAAATTCAAATACACAGCAAGTTAGATCAACAAACCAAAACCGTCTGATAATGTCGCCATCATCGGTTCCGATGGGCAACAAACTTATTTATATCTTCACATGTTTCGTCAAGTATTTTTACAAAATGTGATGCTAATTCGTTGATTATTTTTTTTCTGCTTTTAAAATGCGAAGTATGTTGTTTACACACGGGCGTAAAAAGTACTACTGCAAACAAACCAGACTAGTAGGGTAGATGTCACATACGCTACATGCACATTATGTTCAGAGTCAGCCCATGTTTAGCAGTTTCCAACTGTGTTCCATTAAGATACCAATGTATATATTTTTAATCACACCTCGTTTGTGTGCGTGCGTGTGTGTGTGTGTGTGTGCGTGCGTACGTGCGTGCGTGCTCGTGTGTGTGTGTGCGTGCGCGTGTGTGTGTGTTTGTGTGCGTGCGTGCGTGCGTGTGTGTGTGTGTGTGCTCGTGCGTGTGTGTCCGCGTGCGTGCGTGCGTGCGTGAGTGCGTGCGTGCGTGTGTGTGTGTGTGTGTGTGTGTGTGTGTGTGTGTGCGCGCGCGCATCTTACATTGCCATTATTACATTATTATTTGGTCTACCTTCAGGCTTTGCCGATCAACAATTCGCTTTTCAAAAATCTTTCTTTCTAAGTACTATTTCACTTGCTATTGATCAAGCCACGTCCTGTTCAATCATGGTTATTGACAACTTATTGATTATATAAAATGTGTGGAGTTGTCTTTTCTTGTGTTATGACAAGGATCCTAATAATTTGATGGTATGTTGTATGATCATAGCTGTCTTTGAGCATTCCATTACTTTATACATCCCTTATGTTACGTCATCCCATTACTTTATCATGTTATTTTTACTTCTCTTGCCCTAAATTTACCAACTATAAACAGTTTTTTTTCTTCTCAGACACCTTTTTTAACAGTGTAGTCACTGTTATCGTTACCATGTTTGACTTTCTTTTGTCAGGGATCTCAGGGCAACGATATTTGAAGTAGAACTTGTTTGTTTACATCTATACGTTAGGTAATGATTTGTTTTGTTTTTCTAGTTATTCCTTGTTGAAGATTCTCATGAATATAACAATATTGATTCTCTCCAAAACTGTACTTTTAACTTCCTTTGCCGTACAATGCATATCTTACTATTTGTAATTTATTTATTTCAGGAAGCTTTGACAGCTTGCTTTTTATTACAAAGGTAACTAACATAGCATAATTTTTCAGGATATAATTGTGTCACCACTTTATGAAAGTGTATTAAGTAAATGTTGTTCAATATTCTATCACAATGTAAAAATGTTAGCTCCATTTTACTTAGCAGCTAAACATTTTCATCAACAATTGTTGAGATATGGAAAACGAGACAGTGAGAAAGGAAACTGACCACAATTATGTGGTTGAAGGTATAACACCGAGTATCCCAGTCACTCCCAGCCCCTGGATTTTGCTTATAACTTTTAAACCAATGAATGAAATTTATTGAAGGATTATATTGGCATACTATATACCAGTTGGACAACGCGGAACTTTGTACTTGCTGTTTTCGGCATGACTGATAATACTTCGTTCTTTCATTTGCTGCTAACTGGTCTCGAAAAGGACCTCCGGTGCTGGAGGTAGCGGGTTCCAATCACGGTTGAGACCTGAATTTTTCCATGTTGACATTCTGGTATTTCCCCGGATTTCTGGATGATAGCGATTGGACAACCGTTAAAACCCCTCGGCAGTTGGAAATTGAAATGAGTAGGCTTAAAGACCGGTGTCCGGGGAAAACTTTGTTAAACATCTGCCCGATCTGTCACGGATCCTCACCAGTGCTACAGAGCTCGTGCATTGTGCTGAGATTCTCCAAACTAATATGGAGAAGAACAGAGCACTTACGTGTGCAATGACGTTGAATTTTCGACTGAACAAAACGATAGCTGAAGATCGTGTCATGTCTAAGGGACTTCGGCTACCAATGTCGCTTGATCTTACCTGCCTGATTTCTTTCTATGGAGCATGTTGAAAGGGAAAGTGTATTGCATCAAACCAAGGAATCTTGTGGAACTGCAAGAAAACATTCTGTGGGAAATTGAGTTTGAGACTCCAGATGCGTCATGCATCATGGAGAAACTTGTGTAGGCTTGTTCTTAATGGCCACCACTTGCAACGGTTGCTATGAATGAGCCTCTTATGTTTCTCATTCACCAAGATATTTTCATGTCAAATTCGATTGAATAACGTTCATTGGTTTAAAATGTATAAGGGAAAAATAAGAACCGGGTGGGGCATCCTGTATAATAGTCTCTGACACTTCATCGCCAACATCAGAAATCTAGTAAATGTCTAACAGCAGATATTTGTTAAACTGTTTACCTACATTTTCAAGAAGGGCTTACAGCAGATATCTGGTAAAGGACTAACTTGCCTTCTGTTAAATTGTTAACAGCGGATACATGATAACAGGCTAACTTGCCTTCAAGGTAAAGGGTTACCAGCAGATATCTGGTAAAATCTTAACTGGCGTTCTGAAGAAAGTTATAATAATAATGTTCGCGTAGGCGTCAAAGCCCTTGCGTCGATCGACCACTACAATGTCCAACTGCTGAGGATGTGTTCATGCGTAGCGTGTCGACCTAAATCCCTACAGGCTCCCCAGATGGAGCCGTGTACTCCCCTGCCTTGGGATGAGGGCCGAGAGGAGTGTATTAGATCAATATTTATGTCCAGCCTTACCTGTCTGTTAGAGTCAAACTCCTTGTTTTTATGTGACCCGACGCAGAGGCTTCTGATTGTGTCCACCTTTTGATCAGCGTGACCCTTGTGCTGAGAATGCGAGGTTGGGAGCGATATCGTGCACCCTCCGGTGGAGAGGGGGGCCGGGCAGGAGGAAGTCGGCTTCAGTCCGAGCAGAAAGGTACTTGAGTAGTGATAACCTGGACTGAATTCGGTGCAGTTAAGCGAAACGTTGAACTCCGTCACGGACTTGTTTCTCACGGTTTTAGCCAGGCATGAAATGTAGCGAAATGCTGCACCACAAACAGGACAACCGATCGAAAGCACATCAACTCCACAGAATCAAGTCATTGATACCACCTGGTGAAGAAGTTGTGAAATATAATCCTAACAGGAACCACCAAACATCGGAAAACTCGACACAAACACCGGAGAAAGTCGAGAGCGCAGACACTAAGGCGTGGCCTATTTCCTGCTTCACCTTCCTGTTCCAAATGAAGCATATGGTCACTTTGTATTTTGCTGTCAATACCATAGTCGGTCTGCCTTCTGATGTCTAGTTATTTAGTCTTGTGTTGTCTATTTTATTGTTTGCCTGCTGCTGACCAATGACTTTGTTTTGTGCATTGAGTCGATGTACTGCCAAATTTGTATAGTATGTTGTTTGGTCGTGTGGCCTTGTTGTAATGTTGTTTAGCCCTCTGGTCTTGTTCTGATATTGTTTAGTCATGTGATCTTGTTCTGATGCTGTTTGATCATGTGGTCTTGATCTGATGTTGTTTGGTCCTGTAGTCGTGTTCTGAAGTGGTATGGTCCTGTGATCTTGCAAATACTTTCTGATGATATCTTTTCATTTGTAACAGTCCTGAGGAGGACTACAATTTTTCTAACTATTTATAGTTGGTGTCTGTGAGAAAACTTGTGTCTTTGTAATGGTTGTCATCTGTAGTACTCATGAAAATTTAGATTGCTTGATACAACTGTTGGTCTGTAGCTTATCCATATTTGGAAAGTCTGTATCCATGGTCTATGCATGGAGTTACAGTTGTAAACGATCCTGTGTATGGGAAGCGTCTATCCTGTAAATTAAATAGCAATACATTTATATGGTAAGGTTCCTAGCTTCATTAACAACCAACCCTCTTTAGTCGACCTTTACTACGACATGCCTGGGAGGTTACATCAGCACCATTATTTCAAACCCGGACACCACTCGAGCTTACTGTGAGGAAATAAAATTGTCATTTCGCGCTCTAGTATACACAGCTGTAAATACTTACAGAGATACGTAAATACGTTAGAGATAGAAATTGCAGAGCAACAAGGAAGTAAAATTGTCACTTCAACTCAAAAGCAGCCGAAACATCTCTGAGATTTCATCCGTAGCTTCAATTATGATGATGATAATGATGATGATGATGATCATGATGATGACGATGTGCCCCCATTACGGGTGATGATAATCATGTCCCGTCCATCACAGATGGTGGTGATTTTCGCCCGTCACAGGTGATGACGACCACTCACTCTCTATGTTCATCCTTTTGAAATATGTCCTGTCAGTCGATGAGTTCGAGGTGGACTGCGTAGCCAGATGGGGATCTGAGAAGACCTCTGGCAGTATGGGCAGGGAATGTGTGCTTGATGTGAAGGCGTCATTCCACTTACTTTTCTGGTCTGCTTTCGTTGCTCAGCTGCTATTTATGGATGCATCTCATCACGCTGCACCTTCACGAAGAGATGTTCGCCATGTTGCACGGCCTTACGCAGCAGCTTCTAATTTGTCAGGTATTATGTCAAAGGCTATTAGTTGAGCATTAAGCGTGTCTATGAAGCGTTCTGTTTGCCACAAAGGGAGCGATTACCCTTCTGCATCTCGCAGTAAAAGAGAATTTTTAGTAGTTAATGCGGATCTGTGACTGCATCAGATTAGTATTAATGCTTGGGATACCATCTCTTTCAAGAATGGCGTTCTCTTGGACCACGTCTTGTCATTTGATCTTTCTTCAATACCCTTCTGAGGCAGACTGTGGAAGGGGTTCAATAATTTATTTGGAACTATCTTTACGTGTAAATATTAACATATTTTAAATTATAATTATAATATTGACGTTACAGGTTATATAACTGCAAATAAGGATACCCGCCTATTTTATAGTTAATACTATTACGCTTAGAAACAAGAATGTAACTAACTCCATTGATATCAATACTCGCAGTTGGTACTGACAGTTCCAAGATAAGGAATTCCTTTTCAGATGAAGACGATCTGGTCAACCAAGAAAATGTGCTTAGAGCTAGAAAAGCTTCCCAGTGGAGCCCGCCAAAGTCAACAAAACTGGCGGAACGAGTGGGGCATTAGTAATTCCTCAGATAGAATGACTCTTTTGGCAAAATCTATTGAGGATGAAGATTCAAGTTGAAGATACTGCAAGCTCTTCATCCTGCCTGCAAGGAGAAAGGATGCCATTTCTGCACATATATTTCAAAGGACAATTACAAGTTTTCGTCCTGCATGATTTTTTTCCGATGAAGCAACTATTTGTTGAAATGGTAAAATGAATTGTAACCATTTACGAGTATAGGCCACGTACAACACTTACATAATCACTGAGCACCACTGAGATTCAACAAAGGCACATTTTTTAAATATTATTTCTTGCACAAACGTTAAGGGCTACAGGTGTGTTGTTACGTACTATATGCGTTGTTACGTACTATATGCGTTGTTACGTACTATATGTGTTGTTACGTACTATATGTGTTGTTACGTACTATATGCGTTGTTACGTACTATATGTGTTGTTACGTACTATATGTGTTGTTACGTACTATATGCGTTGTTACGTACTATATGCGTTGTTACGTACTATATGCGTTGTTACGTACTATGTGTGTTGTTACGTACTATATGTGTTGTTACGTACTATATGTGTTGTTACGTACTATATGCGTTGTTACGTACTATATGTGTTGTTACGTACTATATGTGTTGTTACGTACTATATGCGTTGTTACGTACTATATGTGTTGTTACGTACTATATGCGTTGTTACGTACTATATGTGTTGTTACGTACTATATGTGTTGTTACGTACTATATGCGTTGTTACGTACTATATGTGTTGTTACGTACTATATGTGTTGTTACGTACTATATGTGTTGTTACGTACTATATGTGTTGCTGTCCCTGCAATTAAACGAGGAATCTGAAAACTTTTTTCCAGCTGATTCTGCAACTTCGATGGATTAAATGCCATGGAACAGACGACCTTGCTCTATCCCCGCTGACTACTCAAATCTCCGGATTTTTCATCGAGTGATTTAATTGTGTGTGGTAACGTTAAAGACATTGTCTAAATGCCACCTTTACCACGAGATGTCCCTACACTAAGGAATTAATCATGGCTGATGTGAAAAGAATAGCAAGGGATCAGCTTCAGCGATTGTTGGTAGAGTGACCATTGTTTAGATGTGTACTATGTAACGTCAGGGACACACATTAATGGATGGTAATGTCAGAAGTTAGACTTGGACAGCTTCACTTCATTTTGGTATAAACCTGTATATTTGTAAGTGCTAAACAACCAAACATCACCCACCTTAAATGGGAACCAAGACGCTAGTCCAGTCAGACACAACATACTGACCAGGGCGTCGCGTCAGCGTCAGGCTAGACGCAATACACTAACCAAGATCGCAATCTCTCTTTCATGCAGCGTTCCCTTAAAACTGGATGTTTTCAAGGCAGACTGGCTGACGAGATGTGGATCGATGTGATCCCCTTAGTAGTGAGCACCGCGCATATGAAGCTCAGAATTAGGAAAACCGCTTGAACGTAGACGTTCCACCTTCATCATCATTCTCTGATGTGAGAAAAGTTACTACAACCGGCCACTTAACTTCTTTTTCACAAAATACCTTGATCCCACTTTATAGACAGAGGAATGGACATAAAGAGCATTCAACTATATGCGATGTTTGCCTGGGACACATACAGTCGTCACAATCATATGCCATGCCGACTGGCTTATGAGATCATGAATGTACACACCATCCTACCCAGAGCAGTATTTATCAATAATTGTATTGCATGTCATCCATGCCAAGACGACAAACCATCTCTCGTTGTCGTCATCTGTCCCTTTTCTCTGAAATGGTGCCTGTCGTTGCAGTGTATCTCAATCGTTCTGCTTGCATAATTTGCACCGAATAATTAATTTCAGCAGTATTGTCTTAACGCGGTTCTTGGACCCAAATTGTTGTCAATGTTATACCGAGTACACGGAGAACATCAAACTGGGTAAAAAGGTAAAGGTCAGTCCCATGTCAACAATTGTCGTCTTGGATGAAGCTAACTCTTCTTGCCGCAGCCAATGGGAGATGGGGTGGCCAGCTCTATTTCTTGCTGTTTTCAACCTCTCCCAACTCATACGTTAAGTACCCATTTACAGCTGTGCCGACTGGATGAGTGGTCGTCCCAGGCATGTACCGAGGTCGTCCGTGAACTTGTACCACTGTCACGCTGTAATCCCAGTCAAGTAAGCCAGTTCGCTATCAGCAAGACTACACGCTCCACGCTACACGCTGCAAATTGGGGGAAACTCTACGAACAACATCCAATTATGATTATCTTCAGTAGAAAGCCACTGTTTCATTCATGCTACATATCATTCTATAACTTTACCATTTTTACTTTTATTTACAACTGGGTAAACTGGAACGACGTTATTATAATTTGGTTTAAAGAACACTATACAATTTACATGTCAAAGGCAATTACAACAACGCTGCATGCTTGATTGGTGAGAATATCTGATAAATGTGTTCAATATATGAAATGTGCCAACATAGATTCAACTACACATATCTCAGTTCAGTTCAAGTGCCATCTCCGCATCGAAGGTGGGTTGCAATGAATCTCCAATGTACTCTGTCTCTTTTCGTTACCATTTCTGCATCACTACAAATAACGTGCCTTTGTTCTATTGTATTCTGCATTCAAATATGAATATTTAGTGTATAATAGGTGACACGTCAAAGAGACTTTACGGAATATAAATACAGATTAAATACTTGATAGTGTGTGTAGGTTTTACGTAGGAAAAAATGTCGTCCAGCGAGCTTTAATAACTGAGTAGATCTAGTCTTAGTCTAAGTGGACTTGTACTTCTACAGGGTTGGAAGGCCTTAGTGCAGGCCTTGGCATGAGCTGGATGTAGCAGGGAGGAAGATGTTTTGCTTATCGAGCTAGACCGTGGAGGGTGATTAACCGATGTGCGAGCCATCTTACTAGACTCAAACACTAGAGTAAAGTAGATCCGCCACTTGTTAGCCGCCATTTATGCTGCTCTTCACAAACCAACTTTCCATGACCTTTATTATGCCATGTCACACAGTTAGTCGCCTCTTATGTCAAGCTCTCTGTAGGGCAGTCGTGCTCGTCTTGTCCTTGGCATACACAAAGCCACCGGCGGACCACACGGGACTAACTGAATAATAATTAAGTTAACCTATTGGGACTCTACTGGAATTTTCAGCTTGTGGCCTTTGCTCAAGATCTTCATCCCTGCATCAACCAAACGTTATTCGACTACAAGTATATATATACAAGAGACTGCAGTACAGCAATACTGGCAATGACCAAAATACAAACAATGATAAAGGAAGTCTTACATGACAACAGAAACAGACGTTAACCGATGTTTCAGCCCAAATAGGTCGTTATCAAGGGATTGACAGACATGAACAACATCGACTAAGATCAATGAATATCTGAAGACGTTTCTGAGGCGGAACTAATCCAATAATGTGATCTTTCAAGGTTTCGATCAAGTCAACTTGTCAAGAAATTATGTGCAAGTATTGAAATTATTATTATTTATGTTTAGAGTAAAGGTAATTGCATAGCGAACACTGCGATTACGGATGGAGTATTACAGACTTCATTGTACTTTGAATTATTAATATCCATTTTAGCGATCAGAAAGCACATGGGCATAACTAAGGATGACGTTTTTTCAGGATTGATGTGTCACAACATTTTGTGTGTGTGTATTTTTGGATTGCTTGTTTATTTAGCAATTTATTTTACACGAGGAGGTTGCAAGCCCCCATTCCTAACCCTTTTTATGACATTCATCAAGTTGCAGTTGTTCTATGTTTGCCATTCACAGTAACAAACCCATAGATGCACACGGAGATATCCCATAGTGCTAGGTGGCAGCTTTGTCACTGGGAGACAAGTTCCTTTCCTCCCTACCTTGCATTCAAAATGGGGTAGCGACTTACACCTGCGTAATCTGGTGCGTGTCAAAACCGGAGATCAAACTTGATCCCATTTCCGTAAGAGACAAGAACTTTAGTGGCACTGTCACAGAAACTAGAAACTCATTCAAGTGTATATGACATGTATTGCCCTTTCTAAAGAAAATCGACAAACTAGTGAAAAAATTCGATATAAATTTGTTTACATTTAGTCTGTTGGAGCACCCTCTACCGATCAGCCTATTCCTATCACCTACTATCGATCAGGTCTATTAATAACCCTCTACCAGTCACCTATACCGGTCACCCTTCGCTTGCCAGCATAAACTGGTCGCACTGTACTAACCACCCTCTATATGTTACCATCTTCGGGTCAAACAGTCAGCATTATCAATCGAATGAATTATCACAATCAATAAAAACAGTCGTCACAATCAATCAAAACAGTCGTCACAATCAATCAAAACAGTCGTCACAATCAATAAAAACAGTGGTCACCATCAACTAAAATAACTGTCACCAACAACCAAAAGAATTCTCACCATCAATCAAAACAATCTGCACTATCAATCAAGACAATCCTCGCCATCAACCAAGACAATCTGCACTATCAACCAAGACAATCCTCACCATAAACCAAGACAATCCTTACTATCAATCAAGACAATCCTCACCATCAATCAAGACAATCTGCACTATCAATCAAGACAATCATCACTATCAATCAAGACAATCCTCACTATCGATCAAGACAATCCTCACCATCAATCAAGACAATCTGCACCATCAACCAAGACAATCCTCACCATCAACCAAGACAATCTGCACTATCAACCAAGACAATCCTCGCCATCAACCAAGACAATCTGCACTATCAATCAAGACAATCCTCACTATCAATCAATACAATCATCACTATCAATCAAGACAATCCTCACCAACAATCAAGACAATCTGCACTATCGATCAAGACAACCCTCACCATCAATCAAGACAATCCTCACTATCGATCAAGACAATCCTCACTATCAATCAAGACAATCCTCACTATTAACCAAGACAATCCTCACCATCAATCAAGACAATCCTCACTATCAATCAAGACAATCCTCACTATCAATCAAGACAATCTGCACTATCAATCAAGACAATCCTCACTATCAATCAAGACAATCCTCACTATCAATCAAGACAATCCTCACTATCAATCAAGACAATACTCACTATTAACCAAGACAATCCTCACCATCAATCAAGACAATCCTCACTATCAATCAAGACAATCCTCACCATCAATCAAGACAATCTGCACTATCAATCAAGACAATCCTCACTATCAATCAAGACAATCCTCACCAACAATCAAGACAATCTGCACTATCGATCAAGACAATCCTCACTATCAATCAAGACAATCCTCACTATCAATCGAGACAATCCTATTAACCAAGACAGTCCTCACCATCAATCAAGACAATCTGCACTATCAATCAAGACAATCTTCACTATCAATCAAGACAATCCTCACCAACAATTAAGACAATCCTCACTATCAATCAAGACAATTTTCACTATTAAACAAGACAATCCTCACCATCAATCAAGACAATCTGCACTATCGATCAAGACAATCCTCACCATCAATCAAGACAATCCCCACTATCGATCAATACAATCCTCACTATCAATCAAGACAATCCTCACTATCAATCAAGACAATCCTATTAACCAAGACAGTCCTCACCAACAATCAAATCGAGCACAACTGTAGTATGCTATAGTTTTCTTTCTATATACAAATGATTGGGGCCACTATTACATTTGACCTTTGCATGAAGCCAGCAGCCAGGTCATAATGTGATTCCAAAGCCTGCAGCACTGTGTTGTACACAACTAGCTACCAGCCCCCATCCACAACCCTAATTAATGACATAATGTGACATGCCTATCGGGGCGTAGTGGGCTTATTTTATCCACTTCATGATCCATGCTAGAATGTTGAAAGTTCACATATTGTAACGATATATTCATTTTAAATATTATTTGTTATCTTAAAACGATAATATCCCATGCACAATATACATATATCAAGATAACAATTTTCCTAATGAATATAACATGTCCGTTCAACCAGTAATATGGAATACTGATAAAGTATTTAACTTCAACTTTGTTTATGAGATTCACGTATAAATTATATAGGTAAGAAATCTAGCACACCTATCTAGCTTTCAGGTGACATGTTTCACAGGTAAGCTATTAAAAAATTGATCGTTAAAATGTGATACTGCCTAAAAATACGGATACATTTTTCTGCTATATTTGAAACTTTACACTTCTAAAAAAAATAAGCAAAATAGGTGCGTCAGAGGGACTATTTTGCGAGGATTATGCTGGCCAAGGAATTGCATGCTGATGTATCTACCATCCGACAATCCTGTTGCTGTTTGTTGTAGTTGCCGAGTCTTTCTTGTGATCAAGGTGCTGTCGTAAAGCTCAGCTGGCAGATGAAGGAAGAATCTCCAGGGGAAACTGGTAGAATCGTGGAACAAGAAAGATATCACTGCAGCAGAAGTTACTCTGTGTTGTACATTTGAAACTTCTGCTGGAATTAACATAAACATAATTGCATTTATTTTCTTTGGCTCTCCTTGTATTTTTTCGTCCCTTCAGTACGTTGGAACCAGATGTATGGCTGGGCGATTTGTGGGGAAATGCATCTTCCAGATTTGGCGTCAGAAATGGGTGTGGAAAATAGGCATCGCTTTATAGTAAATCCCTAGTCCCTTGCTTGGGAGGTAAGTACATGTCATTTGATATCAGCCTATTTTAGGTAAAGGAATTATTCCTATAGTTAACATGTCATTTGAAATCAGCCCATTTTAGGTAAAGGAATTATTCTTATAGTTAACATTGTTCTCATGCATGAATTGTTAGGTATTTATATTGTACTAGGGTTTAAACTTGTGATAAGATGGGTGTGGCCAGTTCTTTATCTCTATGCATTACAACCCCTAATAATAAGCCAAGTATCCATTTAATGTTGGATGAACCAGACGGTTTTCATAACTGAGATCAAACCCGGAACCTTTCATGTGAGAAGCGAGAGGTCTACCACTCTGCTGCTCCGACTTGTCCATTCTATTATTATTTCAGAAATTTGACCGAGTATGGTTGTGAATGACGGTGGACACCTCACGGCTCATGGACAGCTCTGGATCGTTGACCCTGATGCACGCAGCCAATTATGAGTCACTGGCTATACATATATATATATATATATATATAGGGTACATAGTGCACACACATACATGAATATATATATATATATATAAAGGCAAAATATATTGGCCCTCACCTTGGCTTCCTCGCAGCCGTCTCTGGAAACGGGTTGTTTTCACGCCAGCCTGGCTAACGAGGTGAATGATCGACGTGATTCCCGTAGTAGTGAGAGACACGCAGATGAAGCCAAGTCTAGCACAACCGCCTGGAGGACCCCGGTCCACCTTCATTAGCACGCTCTGGATGTGCAGAAAGCTAATGCAACCCGCCAACTAAGGTCCCTTTTCAGGCCTAGCAAAAGAGTAAACCTACTTATTGTCGCCATTCGAAACAACATTTATTATCATCATCATCATGTAGCTCCTCAGAACGTCGATTTCATGACAGCCGATCTGTAAGACACTTGAACCCTAAGGCAGGTCAATGTCAACCCCAGAGCCTCGGTAATGTCCCTTGTATAGCTTCTCTTTTGCCAGTATCGTTCTTTCTAGGCCATTGAGGCGTTTCATGTTGGAAAATTATGCAAATTTCCTAGACGCAATGTTGTTTACTATCTAGTTTTGTTCTATATCTACCTCCTGGGGGATTTCTACCTCTTCTTTTTTCGCTAGCCATGATACACCCTTCTGTCGCTCGAAATTTTAGCTCGAAAGATTCCATCTTCTTTAGTAGAGTTTGTGTAATTGACAATACCCAGCATCCATACGTTGCTACTGGGACGATGCAAGTCCTCAGGATCGCAATGTTTGTTATTTTGTTAGTGTTCTGACATACGTTTATAATTTAGTTAACCTTTGCAGTGTCCTGCTCATTCATCTATTTATATCTGTCTGGTAATCTCCTGTGTTGCTTACTGTCGAGTCGAGCCATTCCATTTTTTTAACTTACTGAACTTTCTGCTTCAGTTCTATTGCTCCCTTGTCAATGCTCAGTTTCTTAGTCGTGCCAGTGTTTATGAATTACACGTTATTTCTTCGGCGTTGTTTAATGGACAGGTTTATCTGTTTCAGCCCTGCAACGCGTTTTGAAAGATCAGACATTTCTTTCAAAACTAGACCTTTTCATGTCCAGACAGTTCTTTCAGAACTAGACCTACTCATGTCCAGACTTTTCTTTCATAACTAGACCTTCTCACGACCAGGCGATTCTGTCAGAATCGGCCCTCGCGACTAGATGGGTTTTTTTCTGAACTAGTCCTCATGACCAGACTGCTCTTTCAGAAAGAAATCTCATGACCAATTGGCTCTTTCAGAACTAGTTCTCATGACCAGACGGCTCTTTCAGAACCAAACCTCATGACCAGACGGCTCTTTCAGAACTACAGACAATTCTTCTCTTCTGATAAATCAGTATAACATAAACAAAAAGGAAACAAAACCTAAAAAACAAACCTGAAAATAGACTATATTAAAATAATAATTGGATTACAGTGCAACCGAAACAATATCCCATAACATGTATACAGTATTTCCTCACAACACACAGTTTAAATCTTACAAACCAAATATATGTATATTGTCTTTTCCATCGAACATATTTTTGTTTCATTACACAAATAATGTGTATGAAAGAAAGACCGAGAGAGAGAGAGAGAGAGAGAGAGAGAGAGAGAGAGAGAGAGAGAGAAAGAAAGAAGAAAAGAGAGAGAAAAAAAACAAGGCACAAGTGCTATCACATTAATTTAAATGTGTTGTTAAAGAATATTATTGGAGCGGTCATATGGGGTAGATGAATGCACAACTAATGGAATTGCACGTTCCACCATTCACAGGAACCACAAGTTTGTTGCACGTGAAACAACCTTCTGTATTTTTAAAAAAAACTGCAGGAACAATCATCTGTGGATGAGAAAAAAGAGTACTTCGCTTCCTTGGATGAGAAAAAAGAGTACTTCGCTTCCTTGGATGAGAAAAAAGAGTACTTCGCTTCCTTGGATGAGAAAAAAGAGTACTTCGCTTCCTTGGATGAGAAAAAAGAGTACTTCGCTTCCTTGGATGAGAAAAAAGAGTACTTCGCTTCCTTGGATGAGATAAAAGAGTACTTCGCTTCCTTGGATGAGAAAAAAGAGTACTTCGCTTCCTTGAATGAGAAAAAAGAGTACTTCGCTTCCTTGGATGAGAAAAAAGAGTACTTCGCTTCCTTGGATGAGAAAAAAGAGTACTTCGCTTCCTTGGATGAGAAAAAAGAGTACTTCGCTTCCTTGGATGAGAAAAAAGAGTACTTCGCTTCCTTGGATGAGAAAAAAGAGTACTTCGCTTCCTTGGATGAGAAAAAAGAGTACTTCGCTTCCTTGGATGAGAAAAAAGAGTACTTCGCTTCCTTGGATGAGAAAAAAGAGTACTTCGCTTCCTTGGATGAGAAAAAAGAGTACTTCGCTTCCTTGGATAAAGAAGAAGTAGAAAAAAGAAGAACAACAATGACAAAAAGCAAAAATTGAAACAAGTAAAATAATAAGAATATGAAGAAGAAGAAGAAGAAGAAGAAGAAGAAGAAGAAGAAGAAGGCGAGTAAAATAAACAAGGAGAGCAGAAAGAAGAAGAACAACAACAACAATTAGAACACCAACAACGGGATGAAGATAAGAAGAAGAACAAGAACAAGAATAACAAAGAGAACCAGAACAAAAACAAAGAGAAGAATAACAAGAAGAGCAAGACGAATAAATTGCCATCTATTTACAAACTTTTCTCAACTTACAAGAAGCGTGTTCTATGTTGTTAAGTGTTCGCTGTATTATGCAACAAATGCGGGGTTATCCATCTGCCAGAGCGTGTTCTTTCAAGCCCCACAGCTGCAAGCACTGCACGTTCATTTCACAGTTTGGTCAGAACAGAAAAGAGAGTGTGTGTTGTCATCTTACAGCTTATTTGAAGCCTTGATTTCAACTTCTTTGGCAAAAAAGAAGGTATTTCGGCAAATTGAAGACCCAACAGGAAAGTTGTCCACAAACCTCAGAGCAGAATCGATGACGCTCCTGCGAACACTGAGAATACTTCAAACAGAAAGGCACCCTCCAACAAAAATTGTTGTATTCACGGACTGCAGAGTACTATTAGAGACAATACAAAGAACAAACAACGAACCACTGTTATCAGAGATCAGAAAACTGGGAAAACTGAGATCCTCAACAATAGCGCTCCAGTGGCTACCCTCCCATTGCGGAATCACGGGAAACGAGAGAGAGCTGATACTCTGGAAAAAGTTGGCAGCAAAAAAGGCACAATTTAATCATCGAGTACCATACAGAAAATCAAGAACATCATCAGAAATCAGTATATACACCAATGGAGAGAACACAGAAACATAATCAGTACGCCAGACCCAATTCACCAACTCAAAAGAAATCAACAAACTACCTTATTTCGCCTGAGAACTGGACACTGCAGACTACTAGAATATCTTTACCGACTGAAGATCTCAAACACCGATGAGTGCCCATGTGGAACAGTATGCCAGAACCCTGAGCATATTCTATAGTAATGCTTAACCTATAGGGAAATGAGATGCCATACCTGGCCAGTTGGTGCGGAGCTGAGAAAAAAGCTGTGGGGCAGCCGCTCCGACCTGGTGAAGACTACAGACTTCATCATGGCAACTGGCCTGCAGATATAGCATGACCAAAATATCCTGAACGCAAAGAAGAAGAGAAGGACACGATTTATGAATTGCTGGTTCGTCTATTGCAGTTTCTTTATCCTACTCTATGTACGTGGAAGTAAAGTTGGACCGCACACTGTCCTATACCACACATTGCTAGGAGACAAAACAGAAAATACATGCGAGAAATAGTATCAAACGAAAACTGTTACAACATGGGGAGCAAAGCCAGATGTCCTCAGAACATCAGCACTCGCTACGTGTTTCTCTGCAGCTGAGTACGAAACACCAGTCTGGAAGAACTCTGCACATGTTAAACATATAGATACAGCAAGAAATTATACCGGCCGTATAGTTACTAGATGCCTAAAACCTACATCAGCTGAAAAAATATACCCCATAATCAGCATAGCGTCACCAGAGATACGAAGAACAATCGCGTCAGAGAGAGAAAGTAAGAAACAGGTAAATTCTTCTTCTTCTTCTTCTTCGTACGCAGTCAGACAGTAACCATTATTTTTTCGAAAAAAGCGGCGGTCATCCTGAGGCTGTCGCCGCTGCCATAGAGCTTGTCTTGCAGTTCCACTGGTGATGGCCACATCTGCTCTCTCTGATCCTCGTATGTCGGGCAGTTCTGCAGCAGATGTTCAGCGGTCATTTTACCGGTACCGCACGGGCATTCGTCGGTACCACCTATCTTCAATTTGTTGAATAGGTGGTATCTCAGTCTATTGTGGCCAGTGCGAAGTCTGAAGACAACGACCTGCTCTCTTCGGTTCAACTGGTAATAGACATCGTTTTTGGTGTAACCAGTATGTTCGGTTTCCCATTTGGTCATGTATCTGGCTTTGATAAGCCGTTTTGACTCTTCGTACGTCATACTAGTATCTGTTTGTGGTAGTCTTGCGCCTTCTTTTGCCAGTCTGTCTGCCTCCTCGTTGCCTTGGATGTTGCAGTGTGATGGGACCCACTGTACCACTACCCTTTTTGGTGCGGACTGCTGGCACAGTTTGCAGAGTGCTGCTCTTAAGTCATTAAGCTCAGTGTTTTTCTGGCTTTTTAGCGCTGTGACTACGGCGAGAGCATCTGTAAGAAGGACTATATGGCTTTCATTTTCTTTGTGTGTCACCATTTCTTCCACTGCCGCCCTCAGTGCCTCTGCCTCCGCTCTGAACTTGCTTGTGTACTTACCAGTAGCGAATGACAGTGTTATTTGTCTGCCATTTGGTAGGTTCAGGAATGCTCCTGCCCCTCCGTTCTGTGTAGTGTTTGTTACAGAACCGTCGGTGTATGCATGGGTCCAGTCCATGCTTGGGTAGTTTTCCGATATAAAGTTTAGGGTAGTATCTCTCCTTTCTTTTTCAGTCTGGCAGTTTTTGTTTCCAATACCTGGTATATTTTCTACCACCTCTGGAAATATATCCTGCCTCCAGGTAGGTTTTCGTACAGTAGTGATGGGTTTTGGTGTTGTTAGTGCGTTTATGGGATCTTCGTGCATCTTTGCTTTGGCTATTTCTGCAAAGTTTCTCCGCTTTAGTTTCCCATTTCCCAAATTGTTTAGTCTCTGGTGCATTGGATGGTCAGTCAGTCTTCGGAGTTTCTCTGACTGCAGCTGGGCTCTGCAGTCTCTTCTATCGGTCATGGATTGCAGTTTTGTAATCTTTTCAAGTTCTACAATTGGCGTTGTCTTCATGCCTCCTGTTATATCTCTCATGGCTTGGTTTTGAAGTTTGCTAACTTTATCGAAGTTCGCCTTTGCTGCTGTTGTCCATGCCGCAATGCCATAATCGAGAACTGGTCTCACTCTTCCAGTGTACAGTTTCTTTAGTATGCCTTCGTCTGCATCCCAGCTTGTGCCAGCAAGTTTTCTCATGATTGCCATTCTTTCTCTGGCTCTCAATCGGTTTCTCTCGATCTGACTTTTCCATGTCATGCGCCGATCAAATGTGACTCCCAGATAGGTTGGGTTGTCGTTTGGCTCCAGGAATTTGCCATTTAAACTTAATTTGGTATTTTGGGGTTTTATTGAAAGCGAGAATATTGTGCGTGTGGTTTTCTCCTCGTTTATTTTGACCAGCCATGAGTTCGCCCACTCTTCCAGCGATGTTAGGGCCGGCTGCATCCGATTTCTTGCTATGGTGAGATTCTTTTCAGAGGTCCCCATAGCCAGATCGTCTGCAAACATTAAGCTATGGACTTTCCTTGGTATATTCTCTGTAATGTCGTTTATATATACCAGGAAGTGTGTGGGTGACAGTACTCCCCCTTGGGGTACTCTCTGCTCGAGTGTCACCTTTTTGCTCATCTGCCCTTGTACTTGGACTCTGGCCGTTCTTTGTTTGAGGTAGTGGTTGATCCACTTGTACATTTTCCCACAAACATCACTTCTTCTTAGCTTGACTCAAAGTCCGTCTTTCCAGACTATGTCAAATGCCTTTTCCAGATCCACCCAAACAGCTACTGTGTGTTTCTGTGCCTGGTAGGCATCTTCTATTTCCTGGGCTATGAGGATGACCTGGTCCTCATTGGATCTGTGCTGTCTAAAGCCGGCTTGCTGTGGAATTAGTATTCGTTTTTCTTCCAGATGCCACATCAGTCTGGTGTTTATCATACGTTCCATCAGCTTGCCGACACAGCTCAGTAGGCTGATGGGCATGTATCCATTTGGATCTGTTTTGTCCTTTCCTGTTTTTGGTACTGGTACCAGTACTGCGTCTTTCCATGCCTGGGGTACAATTCCCCTTTTCCAGCTTTGGTTCAGGACCGATAGCAGTTTCTTCTTCGCTGTTTGGCCCAGGCCCATCAGGATTTCGTTTCTTATCCCGTCTTTTCCCGGAGATTTCCTTTTCTTTAATGTTCTCATAGCCTCTTCCATTTCGCTCATTGTTAATTTTGCCATCATGTGCTCTTCAGGTGCCGTATTGATGTTGTCGTGCCCCTTTAGCTCTTCACTAATGTCTGTATGCCTATCTGCAGGGACCTCGATGTGGTTTGCTCTGGCATAGTGATCGACAAAAGCGTTTGCGGCTTTCTTACCGGTGAGCAAGTTTTCGCCCTGCTTGATGGTAATTTGTTTGTTTGACGGGGTTTCGTCGTTCATGGCTCTGACTAGCTTTCATAGCTTGTTCCCTTCTTTGTCCAGATTTAGGCTTTCTGTTTTGTTTTTCCAGCTTTCTCTTGCTGTTTACTTGAGAGTGTATTTGTATTTCGCCGTTGCAGCTTTGAGGGCGATGTTTGCCTCCATAGATTGTTCTCGCTCTGCCATGTTCCTAGCATTTGTTACTGCATCTTCCGCTTTCTGCAACTCATCATTCCAGTAGGGCTTATAGTTTTTCCTAGCTCCTCTTGGGATGGTTTCAGTGGCCGCTTGCATTATTGCCTTGCTTAGGCTTTCCACCATGGGCTTCATTTTGTTGTTTCGTGTGTTGATGGTTTCACACAGCCCATCTGTCAGGATTGCAAATCTGTCCCAGTCGGCTCGTTTGTAATTCCAACGTGGGAGCGGTTTTGTTTCCTGTGGGCCTACTTCCATATCAATGTCTAGCCTGATCGGCCTGTGGTCGCTACCTGCCAGTTGGTTTAGCACCTGGCGGTCTATTTTATAGTGTATGTCCTGTGTGGAGAAGGCCAAATCTGGAGTCGAGGTGGTAAGCCATGTTCTAGAATAGAAACTAGGGGTATCCTGCGGTCTATTGATTAGGGAGAGATGTGTATCTATCTCCCAATCTTCCACTTCGTCACCTCTGCTGTCTGTGTCAGAGTATCCCCATCTCTCCGAGTGGCTGTTGAAATTTCCAACTACTATGCAGTTGGAGTCTCTGACCTCCATACTCGAGAGCGATAGGTCTCTATTTGGTGGTCCGTACAGATTGAAAATGCGGAGCTTCGTCTCTTGAGCCATTATGTTAACTCCTTCAATTTCTGCTTGTCCGGTGCGACTGACAGGTACCGCGCTACTCGGTATGCAGTTTCTGGTCAGTATCAGGACCCCTCCTTTGTGACCTTCTCTATCGAGACGGAAGGTCTGGTATCCTCTGATTGAGAATTTATGATTATTGTTGAGGTGCGTGCCTGGATACATGCCACGTCAATCTTACCTTCATGCAGGTGATGTGTTAGGGAAAGTTTTTTGTTAATGACTCCCTCCGCATTCCACTGTAGTATTTTGAGGGTCTTGAGTTTTTGGTCAATAAAAGTTGCCCCATAGCCATGTGCCTTGACTCCACGACACATGGGTGGGTGACCACCTGTAGTCAAGGGTGGGCTCCTTCGAGGCGTGAGGCCCGGCACTATCGCTGCATGGCGGGACTCCGCAGGATGAGCGCCATACGTTTTTCTGATCAGTTGTACTGTCATCATACTGCGATTTACGTTGCACTGTTTTGTTAGGCTTGCGGCCCCGTTCATCCGATTTCAACAGGCATTTCTGTAGGGATGCCCTCCTTAGCCTTTGGCTGTCCCCAGCCTATCTGCAAGGCAGCAGTTGTTTATGATCAGAGTTGTCTCTCTTATGGAAGTTGTCTTACCAGACTAACGAGTCTTCACTACTCGTGTCTATAGGGTGTGGTGATGATATGTGAGATGATATATGAGATATATGATATGGACTGGTTTACACGGAAGAGAGGCAGTCCAGTGTGTCTGTACCCCAGGATCGTCACGTCCTGCCATAAACGTAGCATTTGCATGTGAGTGGGGTATCTCTTTCTCCCTTTATTTTCTAGCATTCCCCGCCACCTGGGATGTTGACACAGTGGGGCAGGTGTGCAATGTCCGCTGGTCTGCATCTCTTCTGCGTCCATTGGTATTGCTGATAGCGTACAGAGGTAGATATCGAAGCAGAAGTGCATTTAACCAGGGGACAAGTCTGGTAATGTCACGGAGATATTGTTCTCCTGGTTTGCGGACATATCTCGTGGTCAAGGAGTGAGTCTCGACAGTTCACAGTGAGGTGGCTGCTCTACTGTTTTCGATACCCAGACCAGGAATTAAGTCTTATGTTGGTGGTTTCGCACCCCATCGCCGTATAGGGTGAATATCGAGCAGCTATCCGCCGGCTTTGATCAGCGTATGGAAGAGACCTCTTTCTGTGGCTCTAACTGGTAAGGTTGAGGAGCGATCCCTAGGTCCCGACCATATCGAAGCCTCCCATTGCAGTGGTGCTGAGAATTTGGGCGGGATTCCGGCTAACAAGCGTCCGGCCGGTATCCCTCACATGGTAGCCTCGCGCCATTGGCTTATCAGCCTGGTACGTGATCCAAATGTCTGCGGTTCCTCTCGAGTTGAGCAGGATTTCCGTAGCAACGCCCTGTCATTTGTAGGGTAAAACTGACCTGTCTTCCGATGGTCTATTTCCAGCACCATTTCATTTTTTGGCCAGGACGAATTAATCGAGGGCTTTTGTTTGTCCGTGACCAGGTATCTGGAGCCTGCGGTTTCCGGCGTGTTAAGGCACGGTTTCCGTAGCGATCTTTCATAAGAAGGTTAGAGAGCTTACCTGTCTTCCGTCGGTCTAATACCAGCACACGTTCACTATTGGATTCAACGAAAGTGCTCTCGATTTGTCAGTCGTTCTACATTGTTTGCGTCTTGAGTCAAATTAAGCCGCAGGCTCCACTCCTGATTGTGCTCTTCCGTCAATTCCTTTTTTAAACACTGGATGCAAACCAACCGAGCCACAGAGGGCATAACCCCAGATTTCCGAGGGTCTTCTTCTTCTTCTTCTGCGTACACAGTCAGACAGTAACCATTATTTTCTCGAAAAAAGCGGCGGTCATCCTGAGACTCTCGCCACTACCATAGAGCTTGTCTTGCAGTTCCACTGGCAATGGCCACATCTGCTCTCTCTGATCCTCGTATGTCGGGCAGTTCTGCAGCAGATGTTCAGTGGTCATTTTACCAGTACCGCACGGGCATTCGTCGGTACACCCTATCTTCAATTTGTTGAAGAGGTGGTGCCTCAGTCTGTTGTGGCCAGTGCGAAGTCTGAAGACAACGACCTGCTCTCTTCGGTTCAACTGGTAATAGGCATCGTTTTTGGTGTAACCAGTATGTTCGGTTTCCCATTTGGACATGTACCTGGCTTTGATAAGCCGTTTTGACTCTTCGTACGTCATACTGGTATCTATTTGTGGTAGCCTTGCACCTTCTTTTGCCAGTCTGTCTGCCTCCTCGTTGCCTTGGATGTTGCAGTGTGACGGAACCCACTGTACCACTACCCTTTTTGGTGCGGACTGTTGGCACAGTTTGCAGAGTGCTGCTCTTAAGTCATTAAGCTCAGTGTTTTTCTGGCTTTTTAGCGCTGTGACTACTTCGAGAGCATCTGTCAGCAGGACTATATGGCTCTCATTTTCACTGTGTGTTACCATTTCTTCCACTGCCGCCCTCAGTGCCTCTGCCTCTGCTCTGAAATTGCTCGTGTACTTACCAGTAGCGAATGACAGTGTTATTTTTCTGCCATTTGGTAGGTTCAGGAATGCCCCTGCCCCTCCGTTCTGTGTAGTGTTTGTTACAGAACCGTCGGTGTATGCATGGGTCCAGTCCATGCTTGGGTAGCTTTTCGTTATGAAGCTTAAGGTAGTGTCTCTCCTTTCTTTTTCGGTCTGGCAGTTTTTGTTTGCAATACCTGGTATATTTTCTACCACCTCTGGAAATATATCCTGCCTCCAAGTAGGTTTTCGTACAGTAGTGATGGGTTTTGGTGTTGTTAGTGCGTTTATGGGATCTTCGTGCATCTTTGCTTTGGCTATTTCTGCAAAGTTTCTCCGCTTTAGTTTCCCAGTTCCCAAATTGTTTAGCCTCTGGTACATTGGATGGTCCGTCAGTCTTCGGAGTTTCTCTGACTGCAGCTGGGCTCTGCAGTCTCTTCTGTCGGTCATGGATTGCAGTTTTGTAATCTTTTCAAGTTCTACAATTGGCGTTGACTTCATGCCACCAGTTATGATTCTCATGGCTTGGTTTTGAAGTTTGTTAACTTTATCGAAGTTCGCCTTCGCTGCTGTTGTCCATGCCGCGATGCCATACTCGAGAACTGGTCTCACTCTTCCAGTGTACAGTTTCTTTAGTATGCCTTCGTCTGCACCCCAGCTTGTGCCAGCAAGTTTCCTCATGATCGCCATTCTTTCTCTGGCTTTCATTCGGTTTCTCTCAATCTGACTTTTCCATGTCATGCGCCGATCAAATGTGACTCCCAGATAGGTTGGGTTGTCGTTTGGCTGCAGGATTTTGCCATTTAGGTTTAATTTGGTACTTTGGGGTTTTAATGAGAGCGAGAATATTGTGCACGTGGTTTTCTCCTCGTTTATTTTGACCAGCCATGAGTTCGCCCACTCTTCCAGCGATGTTAGGGCCGTTTGCATCCGATTTCTTGCTATGGTGAGATTCTTTTCAGAGGTCCACATAGCCAGATCGTCTGCAAACATTGAGCTATGGACTCTTCTTGGTATATTCTCTGTAATATCGTTTATATATACCAGGAAGAGTGTGGGTGACAGTACTCCCCCTTGGGGTACTCCCTGCTCGAGTGTCACCTTTTTGCTCATCTGCCCTTGTACTTGGACTCTGGCCGTTCTTTGTTTGAGGTAGTGGTTGATCCACTTGTACATCTTCCCACAAACATCACTTCTTCTTAGCTTGGCTCTAAGTCCATCCTTCCAGACTTTGTCAAATGCCTTTTCCAGATCCACCCAAACAGCTACTGTGTGTTTCTGTGCCTGGTAGGCATCTTCTATCTCCTGGGCTATGAGGATGACCTGGTCCTCAGTGGATCTGTGCTGTCTAAAGCCGGCTTGCTGTGGAATTAGTATTCGTTTTTCTTCCAGATGCCACATCAGTCTGGTGTTTATCATCCGTTCCATCAGCTTGCCGACACAGCTCAGTAGGCTTATGGGCCTGTATCCATTCGGATCTGTTTTGTCCTTTCCTGTTTTTGGTACTGGTACCAGTATTGCATCTTTCCATGCCTGGGGTACAATACCCCTTTTCCAGCTTTGGTTCAGGACTGATAGTAGTTTTTCCTTCGCTGTTTGGCCCAGCCCCATCAGCATTTCGTTTGTTATCCCGTCTTTTCCGGGAGATTTCCTTCTCTTTAGTGTTCTCATAGCCTCTTCCATTTCGCGCATTGTTAGTTTGGCCATCATGTGCTCTTCAGGAGCCGTATTTATGTTTTCGTGCCCCTTTAGCTCTTCGCTAATGTCTGTATGCTTATCTGCAGGGACCTCGATGTGGTTTGCTCTGGCATAGTGATCGACAAAGGCGTTTGCGGCTTTCTTACCTGTGATCAAGTTCTCGCCTTGCTTGATAGTAATTTGTTTATTTGACGGGGTTTCGTCGTTCATGGCTCTGACTAGCTTCCATAGCTTGTTCCCTTCTTTGTCCAGGTTTAAACTTTCCGTTTTATTTTTCCAACTTTCTCTTGCTGTTTGCTTGAGAGTGTGTTTGTACTTCGCCGCGGCGGCTTTGAGGGCGATGTTTGCCTCCACGGATTTTTCTCGTTCTGCCATGTTCCTCGCATTTGTTACTGCATCTTCCACTTTCTGTAACTCATCATTCCAGTAGGGCTTATAGTTTTTCCTAGCTCCTCTTGGGATGGTTTCAGTGGCGGCTTGCATTATTGCCTTGCTTAGGCTCTCTACCATGGGCTTCATTTTGGTGTTTCGTGTGTTGATGGTTTCACACAGCCCATCTGTCAGGATTGCAAATCTGTCCCAGTCGGCTCGTTTGTAATTCCAACGTGGGAGCGGTTTTGTTTCCTGTGGGCCTACTTCCATGTCAATGGTTAGCCTGATCGGCCTGTGGTCGCTACCTGCCAGTTGGTTTAGCACCTGGCGGTCTATTTTATAGTGTATGTCCTGTGTGGAGAAGGCCAAATCTGGAGTCGAGGTGGTATGCCATGTTCTTGAATAGAAGCTAGGGCTATCCTCCGGCCTATTGATTAGGGAGAGATTTGCATCTATCTCCCAATCTTCCACTTCGTCACCTCTACTGTCTGTGTCAGAGTATCCCCATCTCTCCGAGTGGCTGTTGAAATCTCCAACTACTATGCAGTTGGAGTCTCTGACCTCCATACTCGAGAGCGATAGGTCTCTGTTTGGTGGTCCGTACAGATTGAAAATGCGGAGTTTCGTCTCTAGAGCCATTATGTCAACTCCTACAATTTCTGCTTGTCCGGTGTGATTGACAGGTACCGCGCTACTCGGTATGCTGTTTCTGGTCAGTATCAGGACCCCTCCTTTGTGACCTTCTCTATCTAGACGGAAGGTCTGGTATCCTCTGATTGAGAATTTATGGTTATTGTTGAGGTGCGTTTCCTGGATACATGCCACGTCAATCTTACCTTCATGCAGGTGGTGTGTTAGGGAAAGTTTTTTGTTAATGACTCCCTCCGCATTCCACTGTAGTATTCTGAGGGTCTTGAAGTTTTGGCCAATAGACGTTACCCCATAGCCATGTGCCTTGACTCCACGACACATGGGTGGGTGACCACCAGTAGTCAAGGGTGGGCCCCTTCGAGGCGTGAGGCCCGGCGCTATCGCTGCCTGGCGGGTCTCCTCAGGATGAGCGCCATACGTTTTTCGAATAGGTTGTGCTGCCATCATACTGTGATTTACGTTGCACTGTTTTGTTAGGCTTGCGGCCCCGTGCATCCGATTTCAACAGGCGTTTCTGTAGGGATGCCCTCCTTAGCCTTTGGCTGTCCCCAGCCTATCTGCAAGGCAGCAGTTGTTTACGATCAGAGTTTTCTCTCCTATGGAAGTTGTCTTTCCAGACTATCGAGTCTTCACTACTCGTGTCTATAGGGTGCAATGATGGTATGTGATATATGAGATGGACTGGTTTACCCGGAAGAGAGGCAGTCCAGTGTGTCTGTATCCCAGGATCGTCACGTCCTGCCAGAAACGTAGCATTTGCATGTGAGTGGGGTATCTCTTTTTCCCTTTATTTTCTTGGCTTCTATGCAGGGATGGTACGCCTAGCATTCCCCGCCACCTGGGGTGTTGACACAGTGGGGCAGGTGTGCAATGTCCGCTGGTCTGCATCTCTTCTGCGTCCAGCATGATAGTTATGGCTGATAACGTACAGAGGTAGATATCGTAACCGGAGTGCATTTAGCCAGAGGACAAGCCTGGTAATGTCACAGAGATGTTGGTCGCCTGGTGGGCGGACAACTCTCATGGTCAGTGGTTGAGTCTTGACAGTTCACAGTGTGGTGGCTGCTCTACTGTTTTCGACACCCCGACCAGGTTCTAAGTCTTTGGTTGGTGTTTTTCGCACCCCATCGCCGTATAGGGTGAGTATCAAGCAGTTTTCCGCCCGCTTTGATTTGCGGGCGGCAAGGACCTCTTACTGTGGCTCTACCTGATAGGGCTGGGGCGCAAGCCCCAGGTCCCGAGCATGTAGGGGCCTCCCATTGCAGTGGTGCTGAGATTTTGGGCGGGATTGCGGCTTTCAAGGGTTCGGCCGTAATCCCCCACATGGTAGCCTCGCGCCCTTGGCTTATCAGCCTGGTACGTGAACCAAAGTGTCTGCGGCTCCTCTCGATTTGAGCTGGTTTTCCGTAGCAACGCCCTGTCATTTGTAGGGTAAAACTGACCTGTCTTCAGATCTATTTCCAGCACCCGTTCACTATTTGGTCAGACGAATTTATTGAGGGCTTTTGTTTGTCAATGACCAGGTATTTGAAATCTGCGGAGTTAAACACGATTTCCGTAGCGTTCTTTCATTTGAGCTGACTTGTCGTCCGTGAGTCTAATACCAGCGTACGTTCATTATTAGACCCAAACGGCAGCGCTCTCAATTTGTCAGTTGTTCTACAGCATTGGCGTGTTCAGTCAAATTAAGCCGCAGGTTCCACACCTGGTGGTGCCCTTTCGTCAATTCCCTTAGCGAGATAGTCAAGTTTCTTAAAGGGTAGCCCCAAAGATTTTCGAGGGTCTAATTCCAGCACATGTTCTCTATTAGACCCCACTAAGGTGTACTTTTTGATAGTCATTCTGCAGTATTGGCGTGGTAAGTTAACTTAGGTCTCAGGCTCCACTCCTGATAGTGCTCTTCCGTCAATTCCTTTATCAAACACTGGATGCAGACAAAACCGAGCCACAGGGGACATAACCCCAGATTTCTGGGGGTCTAAGTCCAGCACCAGTTCCATATTAGACTCCAGAAGAGTGGTCTCGGCATGTCAATCATTTCAGTGTTGGCCGTGTTGAGTCAAATTAAGGGCGAACTATTTAATAGGCTAGAGTCTCGTTCGTTATCGGAATTAACCAGACAAATCGCTCCACCAACTAAGAACGGCCATGCACCACCACCCACCGAATCAAGAAAGAGCTATCAATCTGTCAATCCTTACAGTGTCCGGACCGGGTGAGTTTTCCCGTGTTGAGTCAAATTAAGCCGCAGGCTCCACTCCTGGTGGTGCCCTTCCGTCAATTCCTTTAAGTTTCAGCTTTCCAACCATACTTCCCCCGGAACCCAAACACTTTGGTTTCCCGGAAGCTGCCCGCAGAGTCATCGAAGCAACTCCTGCGGATCGCTAGTCGGCATCGTTTATGGTCAGAACTACGACGGTATCTGATCGTCTTCGCGCCTCTGACTTTCGTTCTTGATTAATGAAAACATTCTTGACAAATGCTTTCGCAGTAGCTCGTCTTGCGGCGATCCAAGAATTTCACCTCTAACGCCGCAATACGAATGCCCCCGTTTGTCCCTGTTAATCATTACCTCCAGTTCCGAAAACCAACAAAATAGAACCGAGATCCTATTCCATTATTCCATGCACCATTATTCAGGCAGCCGAGGCCTGCTTTGAACACTCTAATTTTTTCAAAGTAAACGCGCCGGCCACCCAGGACGCTCAGCGAAGAGCACCCGTGGGAGAGAGCCGGCAGACGGTAGGGCAGGAGACAACGGGCAGTGAACCGGCGCGAGCCGGACCGCCCGCCTGCGCCTGAGATCCAACTACGAGCTTTTTAACTGCAACAACTTTAATATACGCTATTGGAGCTGGAATTACCGCGGCTGCTGGCACCAGACTTGCCCTCCAATAGATCCTCGTTAAAGGGTTTAAAGTGTACTCATTCCAATTACGGGGCCTCGAAAGAGTCCCGTATTGTTATTTTTCGTCACTACCTCCCCGTGCCGGGAGTGGGTAAGTTGCGCGCCTACTGCCTTCCTTGGATGTGGTAGCCGTTTCTCATGCTCCCTCTCCGGAATCGAACCCTGATTCCCCGTTACCCGTTACAAACATGGTAGGCATGTCACGTACCATCGACATTTGATAGGGCAGACATTTGAAAGATGCGTCGCCGGCACATGAGGCCATGCGATCAGCACAAAGTTATCCAGAGTCACCAGTGGGGACGCCGCAACCCCGCGAGGGGAAACGACGATTGGTTTTGAACTAATAAAAGCGCTCTTTCCGCGAGGGTCGGAGCTTGGTAAGCATGTATTAGCTCTAGAATTGCCACAGTTATCCAAGTAGGATCGTGTCATCTAAGGAACCTCGACTGATTTAATGAGCCATTCGTGGTTTCACCGTGAGACAGTGTGAACTTAGACATGCATGGCTTAATCTTTGAGACAAGCATATGACTACTGGCAGGTTCAACCAGATATCTGTCGGAGACGTACGTACAGCACACACCGGTCGGCGGAGGAAGGGTGTGTAAAAAGCCTCGCTGGGACGACGGCCGCAGGGACCGACTGACGGGACGGACGGTTTGTTCCACCCGTCCCTCACTCCGTCGACCTAGGACCGCCTGACAGGGGCCTCCCACACGCACCAGACGACCGACCGACCGGGCTCGCTCGAGGAGGGATGGCAGCGCTCTGTGCAGAACGGATCCCAACGACCTCGGCGACGAATTTCACTGGGACTAGAGACACAATTTGGCCTGCCCTTCTTCTCCGTAGGGAGAACGCAGGGCCTCGAGGCAACGATTCCTGCTTTCCATTTGCCGGTCACAAGCTCTTTGCGAGAGTCGGACCACCAGCGAGACGTACTGTCGAGCTCTGCTATAAGCCTTAGATAAATCACCACGGACGGACCACGTTTCCTGATACGGACCAGACTAGCGCACCTCGGTGGAGGAGCCACTACCACAAACCGCACCCAATTCGCACTACGGGGAAAGGCAGGCGAGCGTTTTCCGCAAGCCCGCGCTATCGCTCCGCCTGGCGGGACTGAGATCGCTTTACGAACACTGGTTGAAATTGAGTCGCCGCGGCGAGACAACTACCCCGAGGGTCTAAATCCAGCACCAGTTCCATATTAGACCCAAGGAAAGTGGTCTCGGCATCTCAGTCATTTCAGTGTTGGCCGTGTTGAGTCAAATTAAGCCGCAGGCTCCATTCCTGGTTGTGCCCTTCCGTCAATTCCTTTAAGTTTCAGCTTTGCAACCATACTTCCCCCGGAACCCAAACGCTTTGGTTTCCCGGAAGCTGCCCGCAGAGTCATCGAAGCAACTCCTGCGGATCGCAAGTCGGCATCATTTATAGTCAGAACTATGACGGTATCTGATCGTCTTCTCGACTCTGACTTTCGTTCTTGATTAATGAAAACATTCATGACAAATGCTTTTGCAGTAGCTCGTCTTGCGGCGATCCAAGAATTTCACCTTTAACGCCGCAATACGAATGCCCCCGTTTGTCCCTGTTAATCATTACCTCCAGTTCTGAAAACCAACAAAATAGAACCGAGGTCCTATTCCATTATTCCATGCACCATTATTCAGGCAGCCGAGGCCTGCTTTGAATACTCTAATTTTTCAAAGTAAACGCCGGCCACCCAGGACGCTCAGCGAAGAGCACCCGTGGGAGAGAGCCGGCAGACGGTAGGGCAGGAGACAACGGGCAGTGAACCGGCACGAGCCGGACTGCCCGCCTGCGCCTGAGATCCTTCTTCTTCTTCTTCTTCTGCGTACACAGTCAGACAGTAACCATTATATTCTCGAAAAAAGCGGCGGTCATCCTGAGACTCTCGCCACTACCATAAAGCTTGTCTTGCAGTTCCACTGGCAATGGCCACATCTGCTCTCTCTGATCCCCGTATGTCGGGCAGTTCTGCAGCAGATGTTCAGTGGTCATTTTACCAGTACCGCACGGGCATTCGTCGGTACACCCTATCTTCAATTTGTTGAATAGGTGGTACCTCAGTCTGTTGTGGCCAGTGCGAAGTCTGAAGACAACGACCTGCTCTCTTCGGTTCAACTGGTAATAGGCATCGTTTTTGGTGTAACCAGTATGTTCGGTTTCCCATTTGGTCATGTACCTGGCTTTGATAAGCCGTTTTGACTCTTCGTACGTCATACTGGTATCTGTTTGTGGTAGCCTTGCGCCTTCTTTTGCCAGTCTGTCTGCCTCCTCGTTGCCTTGGATGTTGCAGTGTGAAGGGACCCACTGTACCACTACCCTTTTTGGTGCGGACAGCTGGCACAGTTTGCAGAGTGCTGCTCTTAGGTCATTAAGCTCAGTGTTTTTCTGGCTTTTTAGCGCTGTGACTACGGCGAGAGCATCTGTCAGCAAGACTATATGGCTCTCATTTTCACTGTGTGTTGCCATTTCTTCCACTGCCGCCCTCAGTGCCTCTGCCTCCGCTCTGAAATTGCTTGTGTACTTACCAGTAGCGAATGACAGTGTTATTTTTCGGCCATTTGGTAGGTTCAGGAATGCTCCTGCCCCTCCGTTCTGTGTAGTGTTTGTTACAGAACCGTCGGTGTATGCATGGGTCCAGTCCATGCTTGGGTAGCTTTTCGTTATGAAGCTTAGGGTAGTGTCTCTCCTTTCTTTTTCAGTCTGGCAGTTTTTGTTTGCAATACCTGGTATATTTTCTACCACCTCTGGAAATATATCCTGCCTCCAAGTAGGTTTTCGTACAGTAGTGATGGGTTTTGGTGTTGTTAGTGCGTTTATGGGATCTTCGTGCATCTTTGCTTTGGCTATTTCTGCAAAGTTTCTCCGCTTTAGTTTCCCAGTTCCCAAATTGTTAAGCCTGAGATCCAACTACGAGCTTTTTATCTGCAACAACTTTAATATACGCTATTGGAGCTGGAATTACCGCGGCTGCTGGCACCAGACTTGCCCTCCAATAGATCCTCGTTAAAGGGTTTAAAGTGTACACATTCCAATTACGGGGCCTCGAAAGAGTCCCATATTGTTATTTTTCGTCACTACCTTCCCGTGCCTTCGAGTGGGTAAGTTGCGCGCCTGCTGCCTTCCTTGGATGTGGTAGCCGTTTCTCATGCTCCCTCTCCTGAATCGAACCCTGATTCCCCGTTACCCGTTACAAACATGGTAGGCATGTCACTTACCATCGACATTTGAAAGGGCAGACATTTGAAAGATGCGTCGCCGGGACATGAGGCCATGCGATCAGCACAAAGTTATCCAGAGTCACCAGTGGGGACGCCGCAACCCCGGGAGGGGAAACGACGATTGGTTTTGAACTAATAAAAGCGCTCTTTCTGCGAGGGTCGGAGCTTGGTAAGCATGTATTAGCTCTAGAATTGCCACAGTTATCCAAGTAGGATCGTGTCATCTAAGGAACCTCGACTGATTTATTGAGCCATTCGCGGTTTCACCGTGAGACAGTGTGAACTTAGACATGCATGGCTTAATCTTTGAGACAAGCATATGACTACTGGCAGGATCAACCATATATCTGTCGGAGACCGACACCGGTCGGTCCGCGGAGGACTGGTGTGTAAAAAGCCTCACTGGGACGGCCGCAGGGACCGACTGAGGGAACGGACGGACGGTTGTTCCACCCGTCCCTCACTCCGTCGACCTAGGACCGCCTACCAGGGGCCCCTACACGCACCAGACGACCGATCGACCGACCGGGCTCGCTCGAAGAGGGATGGCAGCGCTCTGTGCAGAACTGATCCCAACGACCTCGGCGATGAATTTCACTGGGACTAGCTAGAGACAATTTGGCCTGCCGGCCTGCCCTTCTCCCGAAGGTTGGTCCCCGGGAGAACACAGGGCCTTGAGGCACGATTCCTGCTTTCCATTTGCCGGTCACAAGCTCTTTGCGAGAGTCTGACCACCAGCGAGACGAACTGTCGAGCTCTGCTATAAGCCTTAGATAAATCACCACGGACTGACAACGTTTCTTGATACGGACCAGAGAAGCGCACCTCGGTGGAGGAGACGCCAAAACAAACCGCACCCCAATAGCTCTACGGGAAAAGGCGAGCGAGCGTTTTCCGCAAGCCCGCGCTATCGCTCCGCCTGGCGGGACTGAGATCGCTTTACCAACACTGATTGAAATTGAATCGCGGCGGCGATCCAAATGGATACAGGCACATCAGCCTACTGAGCTGTGTCGGCAAGCTGATGGAACGGATGATAAACACCAGACTGATGTGGCATCTGGAAGAAAAACGAATACTAATTCCACAGCAAGCCGGCTTTAGACAGCACAGATCCACTGAGGACCAGGTCATCCTCATAGCCCAGGAGATAGAAGATGCCTACCAGGCACAGAAACACACAGTAGCTGTTTGGGTGGATCTGGAAAAGGCATTTGACAAAGTCTGGAAGGATGGACTTAGAGTCAAGCTAAGAAGAAGTGATGTATGTGGGAAGATGTACAAGTGGATCAACCACTACCTCAAACAAAGAACGGCCAGAGTCCAAGTACAAGGGCAGATGAGCAAAAAGGTGACACTCGAGCAGAGAGTACCCCAAGGGGGAGTATTGTAACCCACACTCTTCCTGGTATATATAAACGATATTACAGAGAATATACCAAGAAGAGTCCATAGCTCAATGCTTGCAGACGATCTGGCTATGTGGACCTCTGAAAAGAATCTCACCATAGCAAGAAATCGGATGCAGACGGCCCTAACATCGCTGGAAGAGTGGGCGAACTCATGGCTGGTCAAAATAAACGAGGAGAAAACCACATGCACAATATTCTCGCTTTCATTAAAACCCCAAAGTACCAAATTAAGTCTAAATGGGAAAATCCTGCAGCCAAACGACAACCCAACCTATCTGGGAGTCATATTTGATCGGCGCATGACATGGAAAAGTCAGATTGAGAGAAACCAAATGAAAGCCAGAGAAAGAATGGCAGTCATGAGGAAACTCGCTGGCACAAGCTGGGGAGCAGACGAAGGCATACTAAAGAAACTGTACACTGGAAGAGTGAGACCAGTTCTCGAGTATGGCATTGCGGCATGGACAACAGCAGCGAAGGCGAACTTCGATAAAGTTAACAAACTTCAAAACCAAGCCATGAGAATTATAACAGGTGGCATGAAGTCAACGCCAATTGTAGAACTTGAAAAGATTACAAAACTGCAATCCATTACCGATAGAAGAGACTGCAGAGCCCAGCTGCAGTCAGAGAAACTCCGAAGACTGACTGACCATCCAATGTACCAGAGACTAAACAATTTGGGAAATGGGAAACTAAAGCGGAGAAACTTTGCAGAAATAGCCAAAGCAAAGATGCACGAAGATCCCATAAACGCACTAACAACACCAAAACCCATCACTACTGTACGAAAACCTACCTGGAGGCAGGATATATTTCCAGAGGTGGTAGAAAATATACCAGGTATTGGAAACAAAAACTGCCAGACTGAAAAAGAAAGGAGAGACACTACCCTAAGCTTCATAACGAAAAGCTACCCAAGCATGGACTGGACCCATGCATACACCGACGGTTCTGTAACAAACACTACACAGAACGGAGGGGCAGGAGCATTCCTGAACCTACCAAATGGCCGAAAAATAACACTGTCATTCGCTACTGGTAAGTACACAAGCAATTTCAGAGCGGAGGCAGAGGAACTGAGGGCGGCAGTGGAAGAAATGGTGACACACAGTGAAAATGAGAGCCACATAGTCCTGCTGACAGATGCTCTCGCCGTAGTCACAGCGCTAAAAAGCTAGAAAAACACTGAGCTTAATGACTTAAGAGCAGCACTCTGCAAACTGTGCCAGCAGTCCGCACCAAAAAGGGTAGTGGTACAGTGGGTTCCGTCACACTGCAACATCCAAGGCAACGAGGAGGCAGACAGACTGGCAAAAGAAGGCGCAAGACTACCACAAACAGATACCAGTATGACGTACGAAGAGTCAAAACGGCTTATCAAAGCCAGATACATGACCAAATGGGAAACCGAACATACTGGTTACACCAAAAACGATGCCTATTACCAGTTGAACCGAAGAGAGCAGGTCGTTGTCTTCAGACTTCGCACTGGCCACAACAGATTGAGGTACCACCTATTCAACAAATTGAAGATAGGGTGTACCGACGAATGCCCGTGCGGTACTGGTAAAATGACCACTGAACATCTGCTGCAGAACTGCCCGACATACGAGGATCAGAGAGAGCAGATGTGGCCATTACCAGTGGAACTGCAAGACAAGCTCTATGGCAGTGGCGAGAGCCTCAGGATGACCGCCGCTTTTTTCGAAAAAATAATGGTTACTGTCTGACTGTGTACGCAGAAGAAGAAGAATCTCGGCGGCGAGACAACTACCCCAGATGAAGCAGGTAAATGACTCAAGACACTATATTCGGACATCAGGTTCAACGCGCAAGACTAAAGTCAAGACGAAGTTTCTTACAGTCAACCCAGCCCATACAGACTAATTCATGAAAACGACGCATCGAAAGCTGGAAAAAGATGACCCAGGTTCCCTTGATCTAGTTACAGGAGGAACCTGTGCATGGACATACCCTGTCCTACGCAACATGGAAATCGCTAAATAGACTTCGAACTGGTGTATCACGATGCAGGAAAAACCTAAAAAGATGAGGACACAGGGTTGATGAAACATGCGAATGTGGAGTAACACAACACAAGACCAGGACCATCGGCCCAAACCTCCCGGAGACTGGTAGCATGGATGACCTACTGAGTGCCAGTGACAGAGTAATCCACGTGGCTGAATACTGAGTGAATGAAGTGTGACGTAGTACCTAGAACACGAAAATTAAGTATGTAAATGAGTATCCAAACGTCATCGTTGATAAACTTAAAAATGTCCCCTTCATCTATTGTCAATGTCCCCTCTGCGGCGGCCCTGCGTCCAGGATGTCCTCCTTGTCTAGTGTCAATGTAAATGCCGATGCCCGGATAAAAGTCAGAAATTCTAGTTCAAATGTATAGTTAAAATCTACTAAAATTATATGTACCTTTCCCCAGGCCAGAAGTTTTCAGATACCTACTCAAAGCCAAAGCCTTTGGCTACCTGGCAACAGACATTGGCATGCCTATTTGAATATATAGGATTCCAAGAATTCCAATTTGTTTAGGCTGGGTAGACCGCAGGTGCCGTTATGTGATCGGAAAAATTTCGCACCGGGGGACCGAACTTTGATCACTTGTCTGGGAAGCCAGTGAACTAACCACTGCGCTACGTCGGCTTCCGGCTACATTCCCAGCTTGTCGTAATAGACGACTAAAGAGGGTTGTGCATGAGGCTGACAACCTCATCATCTTTTTAGAAAACATGATCAGCCCTACAAAATCTTGGATGCAGGCTTCCTGAATGGACCAGATGCAGTTAAAACCTATGTTTCCCATTGGAATAACAAAAGTTTGTGAATGAATGGAAATGCTTGAAAACACGCTTCTTCTAAGAGTGGGCAGCTGCACTGATGTCCTATGCTTCACACTGGTGCGGAAATATAAATGAATGAAAGCTGATTTAATAGCAGACATAATAGCAGAAGTGTTAAAGGTTTCATTTTAATATGTGTCAGTTCTTGTTGGGTGGGGTGGCCATATCCAATCGTCACTGATTTGATTACACTAAATGTAAGTGAAGTGCCCGTTTGTTGCTAAGTAGACTGAAGCGTTCTCGAACTGTATCCCTATAGAAACAACCGCTGCAAAAGCACGCATTCTAGGCTTGCTAAAGGTATCACATAAAACGATGTTTTGCCACATACGGAATATCTCAGATAAACAAGAGTTGGTTTGGTTAGTTTTCTTATTTTAAAAAATTGCTATGTTTAATACCGTATTACAGGTAAGTTGACATAATATTTTATCTGTGATTTACAAACACTTGACGACCCTAATTTACTATTTTATTCTCTTTTGACCGATACATTTATCATGCACATGAACAATGGACATTCATCTTTTATTCAAAAAAGTATCCAATCTTTGGGCAGGACAAAATATAATTACTTACCTGGAGGTTTAAAACCGTAATCCCCTTCAAAGCACTCTCCTTGTGACTCTACACACTTCTTCCAGTAGTCCCCCCAAGGTTGGAAACATTTCAGGAAGACCTCTTTTGGAATGGAATACAGCTGGGTCGCTGCATTTCGCATAATCTCTTCTCGTGACACAAATCGGAATTGTTATTTTGGGTAGCAGCCAAAAATTGCAAGGAATTTGTGGCGAGAATAGAAAGCCTCGCGAACCAGAGAACTGTTGTGTTTGTTCAAGAGAGGATCAATCAGATGCGAAGAATCGGCTGGTGCGTTGAATCAATCAGATGTGAAGTATCGGCTGGTGCGTTGAATCAATCAGATGCGAAGGTGACATGATGGAGCTGACAAGTTTCTGCTGTCCACGGATCAGGCCGTCTGTGTCGAGCAGCAACAAGAAGGCGAAGGATGACCCCAAGGTACTACTCTTTGGCAATGTTATGACCTTGTGGTCGGTAGTCGTGATGCACAACTTTACGACAGTCAAAGAAAACGGTCAACGTTACTTTGGCATTGATGCACAACTACCTCACTTTTCTTCGGCCTCGTTAATGATGATAACTGTAGCTTGGTTTCCCCGACTCATCACTAGTGACCACATTGTTCAGGAGGTCTTAATGGCCGTTTGTACAGTGTAGCATGTATTGTGATACTTTCAGACGGAGCTGCTTCTTCTCCGTTAGCAGTTTAGGCACCAATTTCGCGGACACTCTACACGTAACCAAATTTTCGATCATAATGGAAAGTATGAAGAAATTCCTATTCCCACCTCATCTGCAAGTTCTCGTATGGTGAAACAATGGTTCTGTAAGACTAAGATCCATACTTGGTCAGTGACTTCATCATTTCGTCTTGTTCAGGTTCTACAGAAAAAGTGATCCGTTTCCTATTTATGTGCATCCATCTTTGAAGCGATTATACCACATCTTAATGTTTGACGTGCTCATGGCATTCTCATTTAAAGCCTGTTGAATCTTCCGAACGGTTTCCAATTGGGTATCACCAGCTTTTGACAAAATTTGATGCAGCACCGCCGCTCGATTCTTTCCGTCATTTCGTGGTGAATAAAAACCTGACGGGTATCACTACACTGAATGGCTGACTAGCAGAATCTGACGTAATCTGCGGGAGAGAAACAAATTCACGCATGCGCATGACGGTCCCCTATACCTCCCTATCAAAGAATAACGCTCATTCTTTATTTGTTTCCTGGAAAAAAAAAATTAAGGTCGGATACTTTTTTTAACGCATATCGTACTTAATTGAGCCTGGAACTAAACCACAACCTACTCCCGATTATAGTAAACAGAGAAATGGAGGACGTTTTTAGAAAGAATGTATTCCTAGTATTTTAAAACGAGTGACACCAGGGAGAAAGAAACTGGGACTTTGTTATCTTTCAAGCAAGTGGACAAATGTGGCTATCAGAGAATTGTTCATGGTGGTAGCAACTTTATCATATAAAATGAATCAGTACAAAAACCCCCACTGCAAGAACGCAGATTTACTGCAAGGCAGCAAGATGCAATGGTTGTCATATTATTTTTTTGTAGCTAGAAGGAGAGAACACGGGTCATCGTGCGTAGTCTTCCTGTCAGCAGGCTGCATTGCCTTCCTCGTTAGCAATCAGATCTCCACACAAATAACTTTACAAAAAGCGCAATAGTTAACTTCACATTTTCAACATTGTCATGCCTCATCTGACACCACATCAGTCTGTTTCCTCGTTGTTCTTTCTCACATAATTACTTGCTCCCTCCATGTCAGATCTCACACGGATAAAGACAGCACGTCTAATGACAAGCGGCACATTTATACTAAGGGAGAGAACAAGATTTCAGGTTTTGATTGACAACATACATGAAGTGATGATAACAAAGTTAAACCGAAATAGTTAAAGCGTGCTGACTTAAAGTATATAAGAAAGATATATTCAACCACAGAATAGTCTCACATATATGCTCAATATTTACGAAGGACAGTCCTTAATTAACAGGATTGTTTTTGATAATATTATTTCAAGAAAATTTGTGTCTTATTGTGTTTTATAGTCCTCGTGCCAACACTCGTTTTTCACTTGTCTTATAGAAAAAAAAGTATTTTGATATGACCTTTAACCACTTTTTTGAAAGCCCCCATTACCTTGTTGCTAGCTGCATGAGGATCCATCTGCAAAACACTTTCCTATAACGGTGGTCAATTATAGACAATTTAGTGCACATCGCCGTGACTCATATTGAAACCTACGACTATTTCATCAAAAGTGAATCGTATGTTGCTACAGACAAGCTGGTCGATCTGATGTGTCTCTGTCATTTGCCACGCTTGCTGGTTTCCTATGATGCGGTTCACAATGACGTTTTGTCCTCCGTTTCGAAATCTCTCTAACCATTCAAACATTCTTCTCTAGCTCAACTGTCTCCATACTAAAGCTTCATTCTTCCGTAGATTTAAGATGTTTTTAATCTCTATGAGCACAAAAAACTGTACAACTTCTTTCACCGTGCAAATCAACAACCCATCCATGTTGTAAGCTGTATTGCGCATGCGCATACTGTGACAATCCCTACATGGGTATTTCTAATTGGCCATTCTGTGTCTTGAAATGGGATATATATATATATAATCTACAATATGCAGATATTACTATCCCGATAACTTGTGGTGAACATAAGCTATAGGAAATGGTCGATAAGGTAGAGGCAGAAGGTAAGTATAAAGGTCTCAGCTTAATGACAAACAGTCGGTAGTGATCGTCTTTTCAAATATACAAATGCCACCTGAATACAATATACGAGTAGCTTGGACGATACTGAAACAGGTACGACGATTTAACTATCTGAATACATTGATAACAGGTGATGGAAGATGTGGTACATAAAAATCAATAGAGCAAAAGATCAGGCAGAAACAAAGTTACAGAAAATGAAAGACATTTTGTACCAGTTCTTGTAAATGAAGATGGGAAGAGGGTTCTTTAGTTCTATTTAGTAGTTCTGTCATATAGCAGGGAGACGTAGATGATTAATAAACAAGCAAGTGATCACTGAACCAGTAGAAATGGGGTTCTACAGAAGAATGTTTAGAATTCCAGGCACTGACAGTAAGACTAATAAGTATGTTCTAGCCAAGTTCAATGAATGGAGAGCTCGTATTAGAGAAAGGCGTAGTGCCAGTTTTCTTTTACATGTTATCAGGAAGAGCATGTTATCGCATTGTGACTACAGGCATGATTGTAGGAATGAGAGTAAAAGGATGATAGCGAGAGGAGATGTTGGGCTGTTTGACAGCATGGCACAGAAACTGCAAATAGAACAAGGGATATATCGTTGTGGAGATCCATGGTTGCATATGCCAGTCTGCACGCTAATTCTTCTACTTCTTCTTTGCGTTCGGTTTCGTGTGCTCGTTTTATGTCACCAGATGGGCTGCATCCATGAAGTGACACGTCAGTAGCAGGTCCTCAATGGTTCCCCACAGTTTGTCTTGTATGTTTCTCTCCTCCGGCCAGGTCTTCTCACGGGAGTCTTGGTGCAGTGGACATGTTTGCAGGATGTGTTCTGGAGTCTGGGGTCCTCTCTGACATGTGAACGCTATTTGAAAGAATGAATACACAGATTGCTTAAAAATGATTGATTAATTTGCGCATCTGTTCCAAATGAAGTGCGTACCAGAACTGCATTTATTTCCCTTACAGAAAGCCTGTATACGATCATGTGCAGATGCGGTGTCAGTGCAATTGTTTTACATGACTAGATTTCAATTTTCAGGCATAATCTTCTGTAATTCCACGGTTACTGTGGTTCTATTCATGACCAACTCGCTCTATTCATGACAAGCTGGTTCTATTCATGTCAAGCTGGTTCTATTCATGACAAACTGGTTCTATTCATGACAAACTGGTTCTATTCATGAAAAACAGGTTCTATTCATGACAAACTGGTTCTATTCATGACAAACTGGTTCTTTTAATGACAAACTGGGTACTACAAAGAGGGATCGAGTTTTTGTGGGGTTTTTTCAAGCAAAGAAGCCATTTATTTGTATCTAGTTTGCTTAGTTTCTTAAAGCGAGAGCGCGTTGTACTGTATTCTGCGCCTTACGGCTCAGTGCGTCCGACGTCAGCGTGATCAAGCGGATGTCTCAGGACCAGAGGACGTAGTGTGCTTCTGTTGAAGACAGATTCAGAGAGAGCTGGCAATAATTGATATTTGAGGTTGGAGAGTGTCGATAAAACTAATGAACATGAAAGTTAAAGGATAAATTAGACTATAACAAGTATTCCCAAAGTGCAGCCGGCTACAGGGACAAGAGGGCACCGCTCCAAATTAATTAACGTAAATTCTAGATTAGATATTAGGAAAACATTTTTTTAAACAGTGAGTACTCGGTGAAAGCTTGGAATGTTTTGTCACAGGGAATAGTATATGCAGGGTTAGTTAATACAGTTGAGAATAGATTGGATGCATATATTTATTTTTAGATCAAGTGGGGTAGAAGAAATGGGTTGTATACAGACTTTACAGAATCTTCTAGACCAGTATAGAGAATTTTAGTTACGAAACCACATTAGCCACTATATAACGTACTCTGAACCAGTTAGCTTACTCGACCAGATCATATATGATAACTGATTAGAATACACAGTGTATAAAAAGATGGAAAGGTATGGTTCACATATGAAGGTGAAGCAAGAACGAAACCTACGTTACGACCAAAAGAACTTCATCAGAAAACAGCGGGATTAACACTAGAAGTTATATGAAAACGTAAAAAGGACACTAACAAGTTAAATCCGCCATATGGACCAGCTAGCACTAAATTGATTGAGATCAGTAGCCTAACGTGTTTATCGGTTCTTGCACTATTTATTGACTTAATGTATCTTGTCGTTTTGTTCCCGATGAACATCTTTTGGTCATAAAGTAAGTTCCTCTTATGTTTTTGTTCAGACCTTCTATGCGAACTATGCTCGTTCATGTTATTCTACTCTTTAGAAGACCCAACGCCTCCTCCTGCCCCTAGCCCAGGACTGCACGGCACTGCAACTCCGCTCGTTTCCCCCACACACCGCGCCATCCGAAGCCTGTAACTAGGCGGCGATAGATGGTTTGATTAGGATTGAGTTATCAGCCGCGGGCCGTGACGGCGTGGAAGCCTAAACCTTTCTGTTTGTGACAGGCCTGCTCTACGATTCACATCAAAAACAGCGGCTTATGTTGCAGTCGGAATCCAAGCTAAGATAGATAAACGCTGGCGTTCACGCTGTTGCTATGTGAAGCGGTTTCGTTATATGGATAGCTACTTCCTGTGATTTACGTCGCTGTAGAGAATTCTAGGAAACCTAGTGTGAGATTATTCCTCTTACAATTTTAGATACTTAAAAAATAAAATTCCGAAATAAATGATTGAATTTTTTTAAATTTGTTTTTCCCAACAAATTACCATTCCCGAGTGTCATTAATGTCATATCGTGTCTAACTTGAATGCTTTGCAAATTATTTGTATCGAATATTACATTTTATTTAGACAAAATAAACCAGTATAAAGACGTTAAGTTCAAGTTCAAAAGTATTGTTAATAATGATGTTTTGCGTTTTATGTTACGGAAAATTATTGCTAAATTTAAGTTAATAGTACATTAAAGTTGCAAGTATTACATATTTTTCTAAATGTATATTGTTTTAGAGTCAAAAATGTATTATTAGAGTACATTAATTCTGCAAGTGTTTAATTTAATATAAGAGTCCATTATTGTCACAAGTGTTAAATTTAAACTGTACGTTCATTAATGGTTCAAATGTTAACAATTTGGTCTAAGAGTACATTAATGTGTCAAGTATTAAATTGTATGTAACAGTGCATTAATGTTACAAGTGTTAAATTTGTTACTAGTGTTTAATTTAATGGAACAGTACATTAATGTTACAAAGGTTAAATTTAATATAACTGTACATTAACGTTACAAGTGTTAAATTTAATGTAAAAGTATATAAATGTAACAAGTGTTAAATTTAATGTAACGTACATTAATGTTACAAATGTAACATTTAATCTAAGAGTACATTATTGTTAAAAGTGTTAACAATTTTATCTAAAAGTACATTAGTGTTACAGGTTTTTAATTTATTTTTAGAGAAAATTGTTTCTAACCATGGCTGAACTTCTAATTGTGGCAAACTATTTCTGTCGGTGTGCAGCAAATAAATGGGACTAATGGTTTAAGCCATTATTGCAACAAATTATTAATACACTACTTCAACGTGTTAATGGGACGACTTAATGCTATTCAATGTTCACATATTATTAGAAAAAAGTAATGCAATTCAATGTTCACACATTATTAGAAAAAAAGTAATGCAATTCAATGTTCACATATTATTAGAAAAAAGTAATGCAATTCAATGCTAACTAATTTCTTCTTTCTTCTAACTATTGGAGATAATTCTTTCTCTACAGTGTTAACTCATTGAAGAAAATTATTATCCCCAATGTTTTACACAATAATTGAGCAAATGTGCAAAGTATCTATATCCAGTGGTTAACTCGTCTCGAGTCAATTATTGTCACATATCGTGAACAGTTTCCATAACTTTTTTGGATGAGTAATGGCAAATTAATGCACATGATTGTTTCCAATTTTGTCATGACTGGTCTTGAGAGAAACTCCTATGGCTAAAGTAATGACCTTCAGATAGCAAATAGGTTGTGGAATTCGGAGAAATATGGAACAATTAAACTCCCAGAGGTAAGTAGCCAGATACGTAAACCAGTTATCATGCATGTCTTGACGAATGTGGAGATGATTGGTGGACAATGGTATGGTTAATAAGAAGTGGATACAAAAGTAGACAGACAGGGAAATAGACAGACAAACAGGTAGGCAGATAGTTAGATAGTTTTATAGACAGACAAATATTCAGACTAACAGACAGTTAGACAAACAGAATATACATATAGTTAGATAGACAGCCATATTGCAAGACAGACAGACAATCAAGTGGCATGATAGATGGATAAATTGACAGACAAGCAAACAGCTAGGCAGGCAGGCAGACATTCAGACAGACAGACAGACAGACAGACAGACAGACAGACAGATAGATAGATAGATAGATAGATAGATAGATAGATAGATAGATAGATAGATAGATAGATAGATAGATAGATAGATAGATAGATAGATAGATAGATAGATAGATAGATAGATAGATAGATAGATAGATAGATAGATAGATAGATAGATAGATAGATAGATAGATAGATAGATAGATAGATAGATAGATAGATAGATAGATAGATAGATAGATAGATAGATAGATAGATAGATAGATAGATAGATAGATAGACAGACAGATATATAGATAGAAAGAAATTAAAAGGACAAAGGAAAATGAACATCAAAACCTTCTCCCTGGGAAACAAATGTTTTCAACAAATAAACTTCAAATCGCTTTCTCCTGCGCCACCCGTTTAAGCTCTCTGTCGACGTCTTCTTTAAATATGTTGTGTAGGTATCGAGCTCTCTTTTTGATATGCGTTTGGATCTTCTTCTATATCTTATACTCTGGCTTCAAATTGAAAACATACTGGATTAATTTTATATCTGTAAAACAATTTCAAAGGTATCTGACGGCGTACAGTTTATGGCTATCCAAAAGAATATTCCATTTACTAGTGAGCGAGATAATATCCACAGAAAAATGTTAATTTCATGAACACTTCATTTAAATGTGGAAATCTTGTTTTTTAAGATGTTAGAATAATTACATTAACATACATTTGTAAGGTCAGTTAATTTACTTTTTTTTGTTCCAATTTTGCCCCTACGGACCATAGGCGAACTTTAGCAGCTACCATCTTGCCTGATCACAGAAACAGCTTCATTTGTGCGCTTTATTATTTGTGATTTCTGCAACAATTCGTTTTACATGATGAGGCTGCTAGTCATAAAAGCAATGATGTAACGTCATATTTTATGACGTGCTGTGAAGGTTATTCTTTGAACCTCGGATACAACGTAGATGATATAAGTTCAATTTTTTTTTCTAATCTTTTCAATAAATTAGTCACTATGGGAACGTATTACAAACAATCTCTTCATATTATCTAGTTGAGATATACTCACAAGATTTTAAAAATCAACGTTTCTACCCAAATCGTCTTTATCAAGAACTGGGCCAAAGAGAATAAATGAGAGAAGAATAGTGAGCTACGTTCAACAAATATCTGTATACAATGAAAATGAAATCCTCCAGAAAATGTTATATTTCGTGTCAGCAATAATTTCGTGCACACTCATTAAATGATGGGAAGAACACTAGAATTGTAACCTATACTGAGAGCAAACTGCCACTGTAAGATCTGTAAGGCCTTACTAACCTTGTATCGATCTCAGATAAGGAGTGAACAATAGTGCTTATTGCACACTTGTCTGTTACACAGAATACCGTGTTCAACAAATGGAGTCCAATGCCAGAACTTATCATCTGATGAATACCAATTTTTAAAATCTCAGATCTGCGGATGGCACAATTCTGCTTGCAACAACGAACAGATACTACAGGAATCGGCGGTTAAAGTAAATAGCAATGGTCATGAATGGATATTAACACTGAAAAAACTAAAACTATGATAATTGTCAAATTTGACTCGAAACCTACTTTATAGATAACATGAGACGATCAAACACTTGAAAAGGCAAAGAGCTTCTTCCATCTTGATTTGTCATAAACCAAGATGGATGCGAAATAGAAATCATAATGAGAACAGGGATGGTCAAATATGTTCTCACCAACATAAGTCATCCAAAGTCATCCAAAGTCATCCAAACAAATAACTCATAAACAACAAATGAGATTGATCAGGGGTTACGCAAATCTTTCTCTAGTTTGTAGCATATGAACATTGACAATGAACAAACCATTCGAGAACAAAAACGTATGTCTCTTAACGTGGGAAGTATAGAAGAATAAAGCGCATCTCGTTGAATCAAAATGGCAAATAAGGAAGTCGCTGGAGAAATAGGAGGACAAGGAACATTAATGAACGAAATCAGAGTCCGATGGTTAAGATATTTTAGTCATATCAAAAGACAAAACATTTTACTGAAAATAATCCTGGAAGGCAAAATGAAGGGTAAACGTGCAGAAGGTAAACAGCGATATAATTAGGAGGAAAACATCAAAAGATGGACCGGGTAAAGATGGACAGATTGCACTTTCACGTCAAGAGACAAAGGATACATTACAGTCAACCTTCAATGTGAGATGGCACTGGAACTGAATATCTGAAAACAAGTAGTGGGAAATGTGATCAATAAATTAATAAATAGGACATAAAAACATAGCAAAAATATGTTAGTGGCAATCAGACAAAGGCGGGAAAGAAGTTGACACTGTATAGTTTAGAAATTATCCAGAAGTAAATTACATAGTTTCGAGGACAACCCAATTTACTATCAATAGATTCATGTCAGCCAAAACACAGCAACAAGAAAAACGGTCGTTCTAACAGACTCCAGGAGCGCACTCCAAACCATCTCAAGCACCAAATAAGATAGACTGTCAGACAAAAGAAAATTTAACATCGGGTTGGTGCCTAAATAAAAATTTCGTGGTGCAGTGGATGTCATTCACTGTGTGATTCTTTTAAACGAGAGGGCAGATGAGTTAACAAAAGCTGGAAGTTGGAACACCCAGACTCACCATCCACATAACTATAAGGAAGCAAAGACACTCATAAAACGATCCATGAGGACGGAAAAGAGAGACCAGCAGAAGAATACAAGCCAGAAAATTGCAGCATAGACAAACTTGGCAGAGATGGGTAGACAAAGATCTTCAGACTAAGAACGGGACATTGCAGACTTGAGGCCCATCTCCAAAAATGGGTCTTACAAACACCACCAAATGTGATTGAAGAGCCCCAAAGCAAACACCACCAAATGTGATTGAAGAGCCCCAAAGCAAACACCACCAAATGTGATTGAAGAGCCCCAAAGCAAACACCACCAAATGTGATTGAAGAGCCCCAAAGCAAACACCACCAAATGTGATTGAAGAGCCCCAAAGCAAACACCAGAACAAATCCTGCAGGACTGCCCTACTTATGCAGACCAAAAAGTGGAAGTTTGGTCCGGGAGCGCCGTCATGCTCAAAAAGCTGCTGGTGACCGGCGAAGACCTGAAACGCACAGTCTCCTTAGTGAACCTAACGGACTAGACGCAAAGCATTGAAGAAGAAGAAGAAGAAGAAGAAGAAGAAGAACAAGAAGAAGAAGGAACATCATAAGTACAAGGCCAGCGAAACAGAGCTGCCAAGACCCTTCTACACCTCCACGCGGTGATCCTGGATAACAGGCTGCAGCAGGGCAGACTGGCTAAAGAGAAGATCGAAGAGGAAATGCTAACCCGGTACTCAAAAAATGCTTGCTGTAATCGGATGTGTTGGTCCGAACGGTGCAAATATCGCAGTTAAACTGTAAGCTAAGACACAACACATTCCGTTCTCTGGACTACATTTTGCTACTTAAGCCCTTTTAGGGCTTGGTAGCGGGAGATTGAGAACGAACGAAGCCAAGCCAAGCCATAAGTACAAGATCCGATTGACGTAACTTTGACATTCAGAACGGGTTGGTTATCAGGCCATATATTTAATGTTTCGTCTTTTCCCATTGAAATGCTGACTATCACTGTCAAATAGTTAAAAGATAGTGCTGTTTTTGTGAAGCACGATGTGATCACTGTACTTGCTACACATACTTTCAGCTGGTTACACGTCTCATTCTAACGGGGTCACGCCTAGATCTAGTCGCGGCAGTTGTTCAAGCTTGGCAACTCTTGTTTCTCAAGGTGTCAACTGAATGTTGTTATTATTCCCAAGTGTTACCTTTCCTGGCTTTATGCGGTCCGTGTGATGTGTTCCGTCTCACCGCTGCAGGTGTTGAAGTGGAATGCTTCCATTCTCACCGGTGGGTACTAACGGGATTGAGCTAACAGGTTTTTCTACAATATCTTAGCATTGTTTAATAGCCGTGAAGAAATTCAGACAGCATAAAGAGTCTTTCAAAACAAAATATAAGTATTTTGAAGGTTTTGTAATTATATTTTTTAACAATTGGCTGGCTTGTGTTTCTTGCACAAAGGTGTAGGAGCCATCTTTAGTTGAGGCTGATCGAAACGCCGTGTAACACAAATTGATGTCCTGTAATGTAAGAGATTAAATTTTGATAGTTTTCATGTGTTTCTATGAAGACTGTATACTTTTAAATGTTCTTCTTCGTTCATTCTCAAACTCCAGCTACCAAGACATTAAAAGTGCTTTGTAAGTAACACTATGTGGTCCGGAGAACTGAATGCCATTTGTCGTAGTTTACAGCTTGACTGCCATGTTTGCACCTTTCGGTCTGACACATCCGACTTCAGCATGGTATTTTTCGGTACCGGGTTAGCCTTCCATCTTCGATCCCTTCTCCTTAGCCAGTTTGCTCAGTTGCAACCTGTCATGCAGGGTCACCACATGGAGATGGAGAAGGGTCTTGACATCTCTGAGTCACCGGTCCTGACGCTAGCATCAGGTTTTAGTCGCTGACCGCTACAGCTCCTGCACTGCTCAGCATCGTGATCAATCAAAGTGGTCAATAGCCACAGTTAACGTGCATTCAAAATACCGATACTCTGTTTTTGCACTGCGCAAATTAAAATTGGCTATTTGTAATAGCAAAGTCTTAGCACCTTAATAACGACTTTCTTGTTGAGAACGGGTCTAGATTGTCTTTCTGCATTAACCGTTGTTTAGACTAACATATACTATCTATATATCTATGAATGTATGTATGTATGTATGTATGTATGCAAGTATGTATGTATGTATGTATCTATCTATATATCTATCTATATATCTATCTATCTATCTATCTATCTATCTATCTATCTGTCTGTCTGTCTATCTATATATCCATATATCTATTTATTGGCTTTAAAAAGTATTTGTCTGTGGTGAAGTGAAGTGAAATAAAGTGTACAATTCCAATCAGGTGAAACATAAGATGATGGACGGTTATACCACCATATCTCACTGTCAAAATCTTTTGTGGACTGTGAGGTCGGAGGGAGGGGGTGATGTGTGGCTAATACTATATGATCATAAAACACCTGGATAGGAACTTCATTCCATATTATTTTTTTTTTTGGAGAGGAATGGGTGTGGAGGGTCTAAAGTCAGATGAGCCCTATCAATTGGGGGCCATTCTATCAGGAACTTCTTTAGATGGTCATGCACGTTAAGAAGCCCATACAAGTTTTGTCCAAAATTTGACCACGGTCATGGGATAGGTAAGACTGGCCTGGAAGCCTGATGAGACTGAAGAATTCCTCTCATTCTGAAAGAATACTCTAGAAACAAAGCATTTTATCAAGCTCACAACTTTCACTGAGATCAGAAGAAAGAGAAGATGTATTTATCCACCAATCTATCTATCGTCACCTTTTCTCTCACCTGCGCCCTCGCACCACCATTAGACAAAGGTTGCAGGGGCAACATCATTTATGTGAACTTTTTTCTTCATTTTTTTCATTCTGACTTTCAACTGTTTCCTCTCAAAACTTATTTCTCTTTTCCTCACTGTCCTGTTTTGCCATAATCATTTTCTTGTCCTTTTTTCATTCTATTTCAAAGAAAAGATTTCGCACAATAAATCTCAGAGGACATTGAGCCAATTTTCAAAATTGAATGCAAACCGGGCACTTTTTCTTCTTCTTCTTCTTCTTTTTCTTCTTCTTCTTCTTCTTCTTCTTCCTCCTCTTCTTCTTCTTCTTCTTCTTCTTCTTTTCGTTTATCTTGTTTTGCCTTTCATCGTCAGGTTACAAAGAGATCTCTAGAACGATATGCCTACAATGTGCCTCATGCACAGTGGCATTCACCGTCTCATATATTTCTGTAAACTATCTTTTTCGTTGTCAACCTTGAAACCAGACAAACGTGCATATTTTAAAAAAAATATATTTATAAATCAGGTCAGTCAGGTCAGGTCAGGTCAGTCAGGTCAGGCCAGATCATCCTGTCACCCATGAGGTTATTGGGGCACTCTTGAAGACACCCCCTTCCCCCTCCTCCCTCCTTGCGGCACCTCTCTCTGTCAGCGGCCGCTGCCTGTGCCTCCTCTGGTCAGAAATTGGTCCATTCTTTGTTTTCCTCCCACCACTTTTTGGGACGACCTCTTCGTCGTCTGCCTTCCACCTTTCCGTTCAAATATATATTTATTTTGTGTGCATATATAGATATATATATATATATATATATATATATATATATATATATATATATATATATATATTTATATATATATATATATTATTTATAAATTTCATAAAATGGATCTCAAAGTATGCTTCTACTTCAAAATGTCGATCCTAACATTAAATATGGCACACACTGTAGAACGCTCCTTACAGGAAGTCTAGGCAAAGTACATTGTGTCCTTTTACAAATAAAGAACGACGAAAAGAAAATGTAAAAAAATGGATGAAAGCTTTAAAATGTATTTTCTTCTCACGTCATGCACGCTAATAACTGCTACAGCAAATATAGCGATTTCAAACCATCTCGTATTTCAGTGCCTTGTCCATTGTGTCTAATGCGGGGGGAGAGGAGAAGGTATCAGCCGTCACTAATAGAGTTGCAACACATCGGAATAGAAGCGTAAAAATTGGTGCTGTCGTTTTGAATTTGCGATTATTCTGTTCACGAGGTATACGCAGGGTTCGATTACGAATGCAATGCCACCATAATGTGTTATTTGAATTGATCATACGCTAACTATATCTTTCAGCGGGTTGAGGGGTTTTCGAGAGCAAAAATATGTGTATATTCTTATGTACATACACTCACAATCCCACATGAATATACACATAATACTAAATATCTTTCGATTCTAGTATTTAAATTAGTGAATGAAAAAGGTTGGGCAGCCTTCTCGTCCATTAACACGGTCTTGGCCGGTCGCCAAGACCAGAGCCTACGAACTTCTCTCTTCAATTCTCCTGTGCTCCTGCTATGTGCTGCGGTGCTGAGACATAGACACTAAAAAAATCACGGACGGACAAATTGAGTTTGAACCAAGCCTCTCTTGAGAGACGCTTCGTCGGAATCACTCTACGGAACCTTCTTATACAAAAGCTCCACAATTCAGACATACGACGATTGTCCATAGGTAACGAAGCGGTAATCTATGCATACAAGACGGGCAGGTCACATGTTGCGACAAAACGATGGTCGATAGAGCACGTCGACAGCAACCTGGTACCCCCCAAGTAAAGTCTCCGTTGCTGCACACAACAACTTCCGAAGGAAGGAGGGGGGCTTATTATGCACTGGACTTTTGTGGCCCAAGACAGGGTCCGCTGGAGATGAAGCTGGGATCCGCAGTTACGCTGAGTAACGGGTCATAAAGGTAAAGATCAAGAAGACGATTACTACTATTAATTATTTTCATTTTGAATAACTCTCAGATCAACATTTCACTCCAAGCGAAGCACATCCCCACCACTGTAGAAGGATCCTTAAATGAGGTGTGAACACGACACTTGCAGTGGTCGTGTATGTCACAAAATGATGAGAATGCTAGACACATGTACAACCCACAATAGTCGACAAGCATAAGGTGTGCTTAGAGTCTATTTACCCACCCCAGGAATTGACCGCGAAGTCCAGACGGGGAGGACAGCCACAGAATGAGGTCCCTTGGGCCAGTTTGGAAATACATGCCCAGCATAAGGTCTTGTGGACAAGACGGGGGATGGCGTACTTCCAAAGTAATAGGTCCAGATAACAAGGCGGAGAGAACTTCCTCAGTAATAGGACCAGAAAACAAACCGGAGAGAGAGCTTCCACAGTAATAAGTCCAGAGAACAAGCCGGAGAGAGCTTCCACACTAATAGGACTAGAGAACAAGCCGGAGAGAACTTCCACACTAATAGGCCCAGAGAATAAGCCGGAGAGAACTTCCACAGTAATAGGCCAAGAGAACAAGCCGGAGAGAGAGCTTCCACAGTAATAAGTCCAGAGAACAAGCCGGAGAGAACTTCCACAGTAATAGGCCTAGAGAACAAGCCGGAGAGAGATTCCACTAGTACAACGCCACGAGGAAAAGGGAGTACTTCCCAATTTTTTTTTTTAAACGTGGTCTAGGCGGGAAGGATTTTTCCAGTAAGATTCTCCGTGATTAAGACAGAAAGGACTTCATAAGTAAGAGGCTTCGATTTCCAGACGGGGAGGACTTTCCTAGTAAAATGTTTTAAAGACAATTCAGGGAGGAGGACTCCCTGCTTCTTGTTGTTTCCAATGCCCACAAATAGTAGGTTTACTTTTTGTGTGTGCCTTGAAAAGGACGTTAGGTGGCGGGTTGCAGTAGCTTTCCTCACATCACAAGCGTGCTGAAGGAGGTGGACTGGGTCTTCCAGGAGGTTGTGCTATGCTTGGCTTCATCTGCGTGTCGTCAACTTCACGTCGATCCCTCACCTCGTTAGCCAGGCTGCCATGAAAACAGCCCGTTTCCAGGGAGGGCTGCGAGGAAGACGAGGTGAGGGTCTTGGTCAGTATATTTTGTCCTGACCCTGACTAACATGTCTGATCAGTATGTTTTACCTGACCCTGACTAACATGTCTGACCAGTATGTTTTACCTTACCCTGACTAACATGTCTGACCAGTACGTTTTACCTGACCCTGACTAACATGTCTGATCAGTATGCTGTGCCTGACCAGACGTTACTCTTCCTCCTCAGGACTCCCCAATAAAAGACCCCCATGATGCAGACGAGGAAAACTTCTCCAGTAAGAGACCCCCATGATGTAGACGAGAAAAACTTCTCTAATACGAGACCCCATGATTCAGGCGGGGAAAACTTCTCTAATAAGAGACCCCATGATTCAGGTGGAGAAAACTTCCCTAATAAGAGACCCCATGATTCAGGTGGAGAAAACTTCCCTAACAAGAGACCCCACGATTCAGGCGGAGAAAACTTCTCTAATAAGAAACATCCATGATTCAGGCGGGGAAAACTTCCCTAACAAGAGACTTCCATGATTCAGGTAGAGAAAACTTCCCTAATAAGAGACCCCACGATTCATGTGGAGAAAACTTCCCTAATAAGAGACCCCACGATTCAGGTGGAGAAAACTTCCCTAATAAGAGACCCCACGATTCAGGTGGAGAAAACTTCCCTAATGAGAGACCCCACGATTCAGGCGGGGAAAACTTCTCTAATAAGAGACCCCATGATTCAGGCGGGGAAAACTTCTCTAATGAGAGACCCCATGATTCAGGCGGGGAAAACTTCCCTAATAAGAGACCCCATGATTCAGACGGGAAAAACTTCTACAACAAGATAACCTTATGACGGGACAGGGAGGACTTTCTCCCTACACACACCATGTTGAAATCGTAATCAAACTCAACCAGTCAATCATACATGTATTGCAAAAGAACGAGGAGACACATATATCCTAAGCTATTTCAAGAACTATCACTCTCATCTAACTTTGAACAGTCTCACGCCCGGATTTAATTCCCCTTGATAACTCAACCATCTGGTTGCATTTAAAACATCCCTTACAACCCGCATCTCTTATCCGCTAAATTATTAACGGCGAATACATGCCTCAGCCAAGACATTCACAGCTGATTAACATCGGTAGCTGTTACGTGAGACACGTGCATTCCTTTCATACTTCATGTTCTATCATTTATACCTTCTTACGCAAGTTTGATCTCTTGGTAATTGCTGGGACATATGATAACTTTGCACCAATTTTATACACTTAAGCGATGAAACGCGTAGGCGCTGGCGAGGAGCTGCCATCTGTCGCTGGAATTTCCTTTCCAAGTTAATGATTGAATGTTTCGTAACTTCTATAAATTATTCATTTTGTTTTTTTAACTACTGCCAACAAGCTACGGTAATCATGAGTTATCTAAGTCGCTCGTCATTTGCAGAAAGCGTTTGAGCACCTATATCTGTTAGGAGTGCAATGATTTGGTTGGTTGGTTAGAGGATTGGTTGATTGATTTTTTGGTTGGTTTGTTGTTTGGTTGGTTAGTTGGTTAGTTGGTTGGTAAATGGTTGGTTGGATAGGTTGTTGGTTAGTTAGTTTGTTGGTTGGTTGGTTGATTAGATGATTGGTTGGTTGGTTTTCTGGTTGATTGGTTGGTTGTTTGGTTAGTTGGTATATTTGATAGTTGGTTGGTTGGTTGGCCCATTGGTTAGATAATTGCTTGATTAGTTTTTTTGGCGGTTGGCTAGTTAGTTGGTTGATTGGCTAGTTGGTTGGTTGGATAGTTGGTTGGTGAGTTGCTTGGATGTTGGTTTGTTGATTGGTTGGTTGGTTAGTTAGTTAGTTGGTTGGTTGGGTGGTTTTTTAGTTGGTTAGTTTTTGGGTTGGTTGGTTGGTTGGTTAGTTAGTTGGTTGGTTGGTTGGTTGGTTTGTTAGTTAGTTAGTTGGTTGGTTCATTGATGGATTAGTTGATTGGTCGGTTAGCCAGTTGGTTGGTTCATTGATGGATTAGTTTATTGGTTGGTTAGCCAGTTGGTTGGTTCATTGATGGATTAGTTTATTGGTTGGTTAGCCAGTTGGTTGGTTCGTTGATGGATTAGTTTATTGGTTGGTTGGTTAGTTAGTTTGTTGATTGGCTGGTTGTTTGTTTGGCTGGTTGGTTGGTTGGCTGTTTAGTTGGTTTGTTAGTTGGTTGGCTGGTTATTGATCCTTTGACTCAATGCGATAAACAGGTATATGCAAGTGGGTCGTTGATTAGTTCCATACAGAGTTGGTTTGACCCCGGAGAAAGAAGCTATGTGGTTGGAAAGGAACCAGAATGGGACTGCTCGTCACTGGAGACGAGAAGGCAAATTGTACTCTATTCTTGTAATGAAAGCCATTGTAATGGCACAGTGGCCCATGACAGGACAAGCTCTTTGCCTTTAACTTTTGGTTTTATGCCTAGAGCGCCCCAGATATGCTCAATGTGGTTGTGTTCAGATGAGTAAGCTGGTAGTCCTGCGACATGTTCCTGCTGGATTGAAGTAATTAATACGAGCATCTCTGGATCGTCTTAGGACGGTCAGCAAGAACTAACCATACACAAAGTGGTGACCTAAACCAATTCTTTCAAAACCTTCTGCATGAGTGGCGGTCGTTCTCACAGCACACTATCAGAAGATTGATTTTGTCCATAAGACATCGCTGCCTAGCTTGTATCAATGCCCGTGGAGGTCACACACATCACTGACCATTAACCAGCAATTTCTCATGAAAATTTCACGCTCTAATGTCCAAATTACTGAAGAACAAAGTGAGCAGAATTTAAGAAAGAAGGGTGTGTCCAACTAAACAGTAATTTCTACCAGACAGGTTCGTTCTTTGTGAAACTGTCACACTCTTATGTCCAAATGACAGAACAATTTGTTTAAATATAATTGACTTCTCATGTATATATTTTGTTTGTACGTTGATATTTTGTAAATGACCCTTAACTTATTTTGAGTATTATGGTACAGAAACGTAATATGACATTAATCTTTTTGATATTTTACTACACTCTTTTTTTATGTATCTTCTTCTTGAGCTGCTCGCACATACATTTCCGTCTTAACTTTACGGTTTGTTTCTGAAGTCTCTCGTTACCCATACAGTTTATCTCTTATCAGGGCTGGAGAAGCTATCACTTCGCCCGTCTAGTGGAGTCGATAAACTTATGAAAATGTGTTCTATGGTTATTCTGCCCTCTATACCCTGATACATATATGTGTGTCTTTTTTTAGTTTGTTTAACTGATGGCACCAGAAGGTATTTTGGGCAGTTCGCAGTCTGAGACATAAGGTGCAGAGAACACGCATCGTTTGATATAACAGAGGCTTAATATTCATTGCCATGAATTAGTCAAGCCGTAAGTTTAATAACAATCAACAGATGTAATAGTTACCCTTCGTCGATGACTTTTTCTAGCCGTATGTTGGAGCTTTGTGCATGAAAGACAAGTTGTCTGGGCTTCCTCCGTATCTTTCTTGGTAATGTTCTTATAGCTTTTTCCTTCCTTTTCGCGCGAGTTCCAACTTCAGTGCACGTCTACTTATATTGATACGTTCTGTAGGGCGTATCCTCTCTATCTCTACTTCTACGCTTTAATGTCAGGTTCTGTGTATGTTCTCGTGTTGTTTTGAACTTTAGAATTACGCAAAATGGGCAATTTCAATCAAGCATAACCGGAGCGCTCCGTTTGTTGAAGCATAGGTCTTTCCATCACTGTGTTTGGCTTCCTTAATCAGCCTTTAAGAAAACTTGATTCCAATGATTTTCAGTGTGGTTTCGAAACAATGATTTTTACATGATGAGGGTTTCCAGGCCCATGTACAACCATCTTTAGTCGTCATTTACAACATGCGACGAAGGAAATAGTGAGCCTAATTATGTTTACCCAAGGAACCACTCGAGTGACGTATTATAACAATGTTATATTTATAGGGACATGGCCCAGTGGTTACGTGGTACGGCTGACAATCCGAAGGTGCTGGATTCGATCCCCATCACATCACCGGTCGTTACCCCGGGGAAGTAAACCCTTAAAAAATGCAAGAGGAAGCAGACCTTTACATAAAATGAATGCTGAAGTCGGATGCACTGGGTCGATATGCGCAAAAATAAAACCACAGTGCAACGCACACCGCCTTGGGGATTATAGAAATAAGGCGAACGCCAAAAAAAAACAACAAAAACAATAAATATATTTATATTTATCTATACATTTGTCCCCTGCATAATAGTCGTGACGCCTATAGCACTATGCATATTCATACTGTAACTGCACTCATTATTCTGTATTTATCACTTGTCTAACTAATTGTTTCTCGTCTAGCATGGGGTGTTACCGTTTTCCTAAGTTTATGTATTTCATCAGCTGTCCAGTTGTATTTGCTCTTCTTATATGCCGATATGTACTGAAAGAGGTGGATTGTGGCCCTATTTGCTGTAGTGCAATACAAACTCATCACAATCAGGATGACATTGACAATTCTCCAACTAGTTGGTCAAGCTGCTGCCACAGAACCTGATTTCCTGATGCGTGACGTAGAAGTGAGGTAGGGAACTTCGTTAGTATGTTTCACTAGAACATAAAGCAAACGACTGAGCAATCTGACAGAAATCGTAAAGGCTAGCCAGATTGTGTAATAAACTGTCTTTCTTTTGGAATCTATGCAGTTTAGACAACTGTCACTAGAGGTGTTTCGGCAAAACCGGCAGGTTCATTCCTGGTCTTGACACGCTCCATTCTACGCATCTACAATCGGGAACCAAACAGGAAAGGAAAGAAACTGGTCTACCTGCCCAAGAATAAACCCAGACCTGGCCCATCTCAGAACACACCCACACATAGTCCACCTCAGAACAAATTCAGACATGCTCTATCTAAGAAAACTCGCAGACCCTGTCCAACTCAGAACAAACTCAAACCCTGTCCACCTTAGAACAAACTCAGATCCTGTCCATCTCAGAACAAACTTAGACCCAGTCCACATCAGAACTCTTTCAGGCCCTGTCCACATCAGAATAAATACAGACCTGGTCCATCTCAGAACAAACTCAGACCTGATTCATTTCAGAACACACTCAGACCTGGTTCATTTTAGAACAAACTCAGACCTGGTTCATCTCAGAACAAACTCAGACATGGTCCATCTCAAAACAAACTCAGACTCTGTCCACCCCAGAACAAACTCAGACATGGTCCATCTCAGAACAAACTCAGACTCTGTCCACCTCAGAACAAACTTAGACATTGTTCACTTAGAACACTCTGACCTACCACAATGAAGTGCCTAATAATTTATCAAGACAGAAAAGCGTCTTTTTCTTTGTTTATTGTCAGGCATCCAAATCAATGACTCGCAAAGCTATCGCTGTTGCCTTACACTGTTCTGTTATACGGAAACAATGTGTATCCTTCATTAGCACTAATTTGTTTGAGATTACTTCCATAATCTTTTTCTATTCCCAGCCCACCTTTACGGCTGCAATTGTTTTTATGTCAGGAATGTTTTTTCTAGGAAAGTTACTGGAGAAACTAATCAATCAACCAACCAACCAACTAACCAACCAACCAACCCACTAACTAACTAACCGACCAACTAACCAACCAACCAACCTACCAACCCACCAACTAACTAATCAACCAACTAACTAACAGTCTTTCATACTGCCTACTTCCTACATATACTGATTCTAGCGTAGTTCTTTTTTCCCAAGCACTCGAATCAGCGAATAATTAAGTCGCGAAAGAAAGCATGAATGTAAGATAGAAAGAATCACATAACGAAAATGAAACCTTATTGTACTAGTAATTAAACGTGTTAATCTTGCCGTTTCACAAGCAAAGCCGCTGGTAGTTTTGTAACAACGACTGCGGTAACCCTAGCTATTCCAATGACAACGGGACTCTTACGCGAGGAATGTGTTTTATTACCAGATCTCTTGTTTTATCTCTTGTGAGGAAATATGATGAATCGTCTACGGCAGCGTTTCTCAACCGCCTGTCCGCGGAATTTTCTTGCCGGACCGCGAAAAAATTATTGCTGTTCAAGCAACAAACTGTAGAGATCGGTTTGAGGTGATCTAAGCTCTGACTGGCAGATGTTTAAACTCAAATGACGTCCTATACACACGTATCCGTACTTTTCGAACACAAGAGCTCATCTATTGTTGACGTGTTTGTTTATCCAAGTAAGGGATTTTTTTGGTAGGACATGCCTACAAATATCGCGATACGTAAATTATTTGATTCGAAAATTGATAAACACGTTTAAGAGGATAATTGATCTGCTAATACTGTTTTGTGATATTTTTTAAAGGCAAGGATTGTGTATGTGTGTGTGTGTGTGTGCGTGCGTGCGTGCATGCGTGCGTGCGTATTATATATATTGACTTGGCAACATATATATATATATATATATATATATATATATATATATATATATATATATATATATATATACACACACATTTGTTTTCACAAGAAATCATAAAAACACAAAATGTATGCAATTTACAGCCACTATCCCAAAAAGTCCTCTTAATGTCCCCATATTGTTCCTAAAATATCATAAAGTGAACGGTCACCGTGTTTGTACCTGTCCTGAAAGTTTCCGCTCTCCAGCTTATCGGAAAGTGTCTGAATGTTAAATTGCAAGATTTTACCCTTGCTAACTAATAAGTGAAGTTAAATAAAAACATTTCAAATAACGACCTGCTACCGAAGAAGAGATTGGGACCTCACCATGGATAAACCGCACCCATGAACATGTAAGGAAACTATAATAAATATAGTTGTGCAGATACTTCAAGGTCACATTGGGAAAATTTGTTGTACATATTAACAGAGAATACGCTGAAGAGAATCATTAACACTTTACAGTTCGGCTATTTGGTTAGGTTTGTCTTAACACTTTACATTCTGGACTAGTTCATTAAATTCGTGTCTTAACCCTTTACAGTCCGGCCTAATTTATAGGATTCGTGTCTTAAGACACGGATCATATCAATTAGGCCGGACTGTAAAGTGTTAAGGACGTATATTATTTTCCTTCTCCTGCGTTCGTCCTGGAATTGATGTGACGTTGCATTGAAGTTGCATTATATGCCTCGTTCGGCACGATGCAACCGATTTGAGCACGACTTTTTCTGTGCCGCGTTTGCCTTCCAACTACGGTTCTAATTCTCTTAGTGCAGCTTGTTTCGAGGGTCGCCGGAATAGGGCCTTGATCAACTCTGGTTTTCTTATACTGATACAAGCTGCAAGCATCATTAGAAGCGGAGGGCAAGAAAGCGGGACTCACTTTAAATATAGAAAAAAAGAAACCTTTGCGCAATCGTTTTGCAGAGCCCAACCCCGTGTCCCTGAACGATACACCACTGGAGGATGTCGACGAATAGATCCACCTCGGCCGCCTCCTCAACATTCACCTAGGCCGCCTCCTCAACATCCACCTCGGGCGCCTCCTCAACATCCACCTCGGGCGCCTCCTCAACATCCACATCGGGCGCCTCCTCAACATCCACCTCGGGCGCCTCCTCAACATCCACCTCGTGCGCCTCCTCAAAATCCACATCGGGTGCCTCCTCAACATCCACCTCGACCGCCTCCTCAACATCCACCTCGGGCGCCTCCTTAACATCCACCTCGGCCGCCTCCTCAACATCCACCTCGGGCGCCTCTTCAACATCCACCTCAGCCGCCTCCTCAACATCCACCTCTGCGCCTCCTCAACATCCACCTCGGCCACCTTTTCAAAATCCACCTTGAGCGACTCCTCAACATCCACCTCGGCCGCCTCCTCAACATCCACCTCGGCTGCCTCCTCAACATCCACCTCGGCCTCCTCCCCAACATCCACCTCGGCCGCCTCCTCAACATCCACCTCGGGCGCCTCCTCAACATCCATCTCGGGCGCCTCCTCAACATTGAAAATAGTCTGAAGCCAGAGATTGCCAGGCGCCGTCGAGCTGGTTAGGCCGCCTTCTTCTGGATTACAACAGACGTCACAAGAGACACCAGACTGCGAGCAGACATATTCGGCTCAGTGGTCCTACCAGCGCTTTGCTATGGATGTGAAACCTAGTCTCTGACAAAAGCCATGGAGAATCAGCTAAGGACAACCCATTCCTCGCTTGAGCACCTTGTCGTTAGCCTATCACTTAGGCAACAGCGCCAGATAGGCTTACATAAAAGTGACATTCGAGCATTGTCACAATTCAAGGATGTCATACATCAGGCTAACAACTCTAAGCACCGCTGGACTGGGCATGTAGTCAGAAGGAAAGACGAACGCTGGTGCACAGCAACCACTCTGTGGTACCTGCGCACTAAAAAAAAAGGACCCCCTGGCAGACCCCATACTAGATAGCAATATTCGCTCAATCTGTACAACACTTGCAACACTAAAACAAACAAGTTAGCCATCCACGACAATCCGTGCTCGAGATAGACTCGACTGGTAACTGAGATGAGACCAGCACAGAACAAAATATGCATAGCACTGCTCAAGCCCAACCCGCTAAGCATAGAAATGCACCCGGTTACTCCCAACTCGCACAAGAATTGGGATCTACACAAGGGTTTATGCCCTTGTAGATGCACAGAATGACTAAGACTAAGACTAAGATACAAGCTGCCAGCTATGAGTCTGTCTGCTGTTAGCTGGGTCGTGACCAATGCTTCCCACATTATGTTGAAATGAACTTTCTGATAAACGTCCTATGATAACTGCTAGGATAAATGTAAACTTTGATCCTGCAATATCAGGAAATTAAATTGATTAAGAAAACTGGGCATTTGCTCTTTGAAGACTGTTATATGAACCTTGATATATTTGGTGTGACAGAGGCGAGACAACAGACGTTGTATATGTTAGAAGCGAGTAGTTTATACATTTAAGAGAAGTAAATCAGAAACGAGGTGTAGAAATATTGATTTTTTAAAACATCTTCAAACATATATATGTGGTTATTAGGCACAACGATCGAATGATGGTTGTGAAATTGAGGACTAAACCATTCGATATTTACATTTTACAAACGTGTACATCAACTCAAGAACATATTAATAAAAAAAGAGAAGAGTATTATGAGACTTACAAGGGACCAATCAAATCTAATGATTTTGTGAAAAGAATGGGAGATATCAGCTCCGAAATAGTAAAAGGAAAATATAAGAATACAGTAGAGCAATTTAGACTTGGTGAAATGAAACGACAGAAAAAATACGTTGACACTTTTTTGTAAAGAAAACCAATTAGATAAATGCTACACATTTTCCAACAAGCTCCAAGAATATTAGACACGTGAACAAGCCCAGGGGATACAGGAAGAGATCAGATGAAAGTTAATATGATAAAGGACAGATCCAAAACTGATGTCATAATGGAAAACCGTATCCAGGTGCAGATATAGATTCCGATCACAATTCTGCAGTGAGTAAACCAGCCATCAAACAGAAAAACGTAGAAAGAAGCTATAAAAAATATTGTGACAGCGTAAGGCGTTTAGAGTTGCGTAGTACTTATCCTATCAAAGATATCCTGGTCACTCGGACCAAAATAAGATATGTTGCAGAGTCTAGGTTTTGCTGAGTAGTTTACTTATCTAAACAGTTACAACATGAGTCCACGACACGACTTCACACAGTAAAACGAAGTAAACACTATCCTATTTGGAAACATAACATTATCATTTACTAACGTTAAAACAAAAAGAGGAAAGTACATCTAAACTAAATAATCATAATATTTAAGATGAACTATAATCGGAGGTTTTAAGCACTAGCTTCGATGATTCTTCTAAGGACATGATACTCGGGCTCTCGTCGCTGCACTTCCCTTATCTGCACACTCAACACACAATCACAAACTCGTCCTCGCGATCGGATTAAGTACTCAGTCGTTCTGTGCATTCACGTGTGATTAGATCACCTTCAATCAGGTGATCTGTACATCCACATACAATCGGTTCAGTATGCTCAGGCGATCTGTGCATTCATATATTATTAGATCATGTCACTTATAGTAGGATCACGTGCTCACTTGTGGTCACAGACTCAGTCGTTCTGTGCATACCAATAAAATCAGAACACACATAGTTCCCATAATGTCCTGCACAAACCACACACATTCAGTTCTCGTTCTTACGCGAGCTGTACATTCACATACAAGCAGATCACTTACAATCAGGCAATATGTGCATTCACAATTACTTAGATCACTTTACGTATTCGTGAATATGTACATTCATATGTAATTAGATAACGCATCGTTCACAAGGTGTCCTGCACGTACGACACACATTCAGATCTCTTACTGTTCACAGAATGTCCAACATAAACACCTTTAGAGCGACTGGTCAAAACTCAAAATGTATGCTGGTCAAGTCACCCTGCAAACTCACTCTCTCCAACCTTTGACAGCCTCTCGGCTTTCTTCTCAGCCAGTTTGCTTGAGTTCATCTTTTCAGAGTATTTTATAGTCTCTAGCAACAACATGACTGTACAATGGTCTTCTGTTGGTTGCCTAACTTAGCCATCTCTCTAATTTGGAACTACCCTCAACTAATTGTTATTAGATGATCATCCACGAATCACTGTCACCCCCCCCCCCCCCCCAGCTATGCTAATTCGGAACGTCAGAGTGGTCAGCTTTGAAACCCCCACCTCAGCTCCGAACACCCCTCCCCCTTCCCCCCCCCCCTCCCGCCACTTTGTACTAAAGTCTTCCATCTAAACCCCTTGTTTCCTTTTTCGACCTAGTGTCGAGACGATGGCACGTATTCAGTCAGCCTTTGTTCTTAGAGTCGCCAGTCCAATCTCCCCTGCCATTAACGCCAATCCTCAAATAGATAGATATATAAGCATTAAAACAGCCAGACATTCAGCAATCATTTCTTGTGGGAATTTTAAAAAAATGTTAAAGTATACTGGCATAAACATGAAACAATATAAAAGAAAGTTCAGTAGAAAATATAAGCACTAAGTCGGATTGTCTAAAAGCAAGTATACAAGCAGTAAATACAACTATACCATTTAAAGAGTTTACTATAAACAACTAGTATAGAAGACATTCGTCATTTTCAGCAAAAAGAAAGAAAGATAATCACACCAAATAACAAATAAAAAACACTTTAAAATGTAAAGCACCAGACAGTATGATTCTAACTGTGTACCGGCATGTACAAGGACAGGGATAGAATTAGAATTCATCGACGTACAAGAATGATGGCAAAATTACTGTACTGCAAAACTGTCATAGTGGCACACATTACAACTAGACACACACACGCATTCATACACTGGTCAGTACGTCCTAATGTCGTACAAAGGATTACGGTCTAGGGTGGAAAGTGACGTGTCTTCACAAGTAGGATCCAGAATGACAAACCTTTAATCAAACAAAGCAAACAAAAGTAAAAGTACAGCTCGAGAGCTACGCATGCAGAAATAAAGCATATTTCAACCACGTCAAGGCTGACTCAAAAGCAATAACAACAAGAAAAGAGGCATCTTACTTGATATGGAATATATTTCAAACATATAGGGGGAATATTTAAGTGAACAGTTCAACGACAACAAAGAAAGCAAACCTTCAATATTTAAATAATGACTGCTCAGGATTCCCAGATCAAAAGCAGAGAAGGCAAAAAAAAACATGAACAAGGGGAAAGCACCAGACACTGACACAATACATTTGGATATGATAGATGGCCTAGAGGGATTCCGTGTAGATAAAATCACTGCTATTGGTAATGACATCTACAATACATAATCGATATCGCATCATCTGGTTACACTAGACCTTATAACATTACCCGTCCAACCTCGTGTAACCAAATGTTCAGATTTAAAATTAAATATATGTATGTATATATATATATATATTTATATATATATATATATTTATATATATATATACTATATATGTGTGTGTGTGTGTGTTAGTGTATGTGTGGGTATGTGTGCGTGTGTAATTTATAATGATAATAATAAGTGTGATGAGCCACCCATTAAGATACTGCACAAAATGATGCAAGAGAGAACTAGCCGCAGATTTGACAACAGTGTTTTGGCGAAGAATTTGCATTTCCATATCACAGCAGAACAAGTGAAGCAATATTCTGCATAAGGAAAGTAACATAAAAATATATAGAACTGCAAAAAATCACGTATGTGTACTTTATTGAGAACAGAAACGGCCGTTGCCAGAATCCAGCCACAAGAATACTCAGTAACCTATAAAAGGTAAAAGTTGTATTGCAGACTCTGTCATACAGTCACACTCTTGCACAACTTTCACACGCACCCTCAAGGAGAGGCCCTTTCATTGAACTTTGGTTGGGCTGGCTTCTGAGGGCGCACAAACCTAGCATAGGTACATACAGATGCACACATACATGAAAGCACTGGTTTATGCGTCTTAATATCGCCCTGTTGACTACGGTACGAGGTGGAATAGGCGCGCCTCCGCCAGTAGAAACTAGTGAGGCAACACACAAAAAAGAAAAGCAAAAGCAGACAGGTAGAGCCTTCAGTGTACTAAACTAGAACTCTGTGAGGTTGGGTAGACAGTTTTCTTCCCTGCTGTCTGCTCCCGTCAGCCAGGTGGACATTTACAGCTGGGTCGACTGGATCTGTTGATGAAGGGAGTTGGACCTCGTACCTATGCAATAAAATGCGAATGCTCTCTCACTGCGTTAATCAGCCGCTCAAGTAACCCATACTTACAGCTAACTGCAGTGGTAAGATCTGATTTCCTCAATATGTATGTAAACAGAGGATATGTTTTCAACATATAAAGGAAATGCCAGAACTTACTTTCGGTGGTGTGTCAATATTTCATCTCAGGTTCGAGAATGACACAGTTCCGGAAACTGAAATGGAAATAAAATTACTTGAATTGTTGGCTTGGCTTGGCTTCGTTCGTTCTCAATCTATAGCTACCAAGCCCTGAAAAGGAATGCGTTGTATCGTAGTTTACAGATTTACTGCAATATTTGCACCTTCTGGTCCAACACATCCAACTTCAACAGAAGCAATTGTTGATTCGCGTAGTGACCAAAAGTCAGGCACTGAATAGGACATGAAATTTGAAAAAAGGAAAACTATATTAATTAGAAAAATAAAATCAAAATGTATTCTACAGATACAAATAGTCGATCGAACACTAGAACAGGTCAAGAGCTTCAACACTCTTGGGTAATAATAACTGGGATAGAATATGTCAAATAAAATTCAACAAGAGAATAGATATTGTCAAATATGTGTTCGCCAACAGCGGTCAATTTTTATATCCAAACAAATTACTCATAAAATAAAAATGAGAGTGATCAAGTGTTACTGTATGCCCAGACAGTTATAGAAGCGAATTGATGACATTGAAATGTAGAATATAGAAGAATTGGTCCAATCTCGTGGAACGAAACGAACACAAATAGTTTATCACTGTAGGGAGCAAAGAGAATTGATGAACGAAATCAGAGTCAGTTAAGATATTTGGGCATTTCTTTTTTTTTTTGTCCTGCTGCCCTTGCCATATGTCGTCACAGAGAGGAGGGATTTTAGATTTCCTGTTATAGTCAAGTGGAAGGTTTGTTTTATCGTTAGGTGTAACTTCCTGAGAGTGTCAGAAATACTCCTGTGTATCTGGTCCCTGTAGATATGCTCTTGATGCAGACTGGTCATAAAACATTCTGACTAAATGACCAAACCACTTTATTTGTTGGGTGTCATTGTATGCACTAACTGGATTTGTCCCCATTGTATGCCTCAGCGTGGTGCTGTGGATTTTGTCACGGATTGTCTTTCCGGTTGCACTTATCACAGTGCATCTCACAGCTGTAGTCATATCATAAGACATAATCAAATACTTTGCTGAAAGCAGTACTGGAAGATTGCAGAGCGGTTGGCAAACGTACCGAAGGAAAACAATGATATCAGTGGACGATAACATAAAATAGTGGACAATGAAAAGATTTTAGAATCAATGCAAGAAATATATTATGTTGGACATTGCATTACACCCTCAATATGGAGACGGCATTTGAACGAACTGAACTCTATTACTTGTCAGATTCAAGCCCGGTACGTTGGGATTGTAAAAGGGGCGATTCACCTCAAGGCCACACCGCCTAATATACATACACACACACATATACACACACACACATATATATATATATATATATTTATATATATATATATATATATATATATATATATATATATAAATGGCTGAAAGAACCGACTTAATTGCCCTCCTATGTGCTCAATCTCTTTCACTGTTGAGCGTGCCGATGACTGAACACCAACTCCGTAGCTTCCACTACGGCAGTGAATTGTCCCTTGACGTCATCCGGTACCCATTTACAGCTGAGTGAAGCGGTCATGCTATGAAAAGACACACGACGTAGCCAATCTGTCACCCTAGCGTGACGAGATAGAAACCTGCTTCGTTGGGCCCACAACCGCTTCACCACACGCTCTCCAAACTCGTAACGTTCCCAAATCTTCCATTTTGCCTCTATTTACAAGTATATTGGCTTGCCTTGGCTTCGTTCGTTCTCAATATTCCGCTACCAAACCTTGAAAGGGCTTAAGTAGCAGAATGTAGTCCAGAGAACGGAATGCGCTGTGTCGTAGTTTACAGCTTGACTGCTACATTTGCACCCTTCGATCCAACACATCCGACTTCCGCAAGCATTTTTTGAGTACATGGTTAGCATTCCTTCTTCGATCCCTTCTCCTTAGCCAGTCTGCCCTGCTGCAGCCTGTTATCCAGGATCACCGCGTGGAGCTGCAGAAGGATCTTGGCAGCTCTAGTTCGCTGGCACTGACGCTAGAAGTCAGCTATGGGTCGCTGAACACTGCAGCTCATGCACTGATCATCATCTTGATCTCTACAAGTATATTGTATTTGACAGACTCTCTTCTCCGTGAGTGTTTAGGTCTGCCTCTACGTCTCTTGTCTTGCGGATTCAAGAATAGATACTGCCTTACAATACTATCAGCTGTTTTCCATAATGTGTGCCCGATCCAACGCTAGTACCTTCCTCTAACGTCAAGTGCCACTGATAACTGTCCAGTTCTTTTCAACAGTCCCACGTTAGAAACTTTTTCATGACATTGTAATCCCACGATTTGACGGAGACACCCATTTATTAAAGTTTAATCTCTTTAAGTTGCAGTTTGTTGGTTTGTTGTTCGTGTGTTCTGGAATATCTGTACTATCCCACACAACGGAGGCTCTGAAGGTGAGATCAGATTAGCTTAACAGCGACAGGCCATCACCCGACTTCCTTACGTCCGGGCGCCTGATATGGTTAATCTCTGAAGACTCTCTTGACACACTTTTGCCTTGTGTCGTTTTTCCAGCTGGCTGATAAAACAATAACGTTGCTGCTGCTAACTTAAAATGGCATGGCAGGTGGGTGGTTTAAATATTTTCTGTTATCAAGCACGAAACAAAATCAAGGTGTCCACAAAACTGTGTAGGAGAAGTGTACCCAATAGATGCCCAGCTTTCAGTTTGAGATTGCAAAGCAGCATGGAATGGAACTGCCCACGTCAGCTCACACAAACAAGCTGCGACTTAGTACAATAAAGTTTCTAACACTTGATCCCCGACGGGTGAGTCTTCTACAGGATTGTCTTTACCTATAGCAGGAGTCAATTTAGAAATGGTGACATTATTGTTCATCGCCGAGGGCAGGAAATGCAGAGAATCGTGAACCTGGAAGGAGGGCTAGGAATTGAAACAGCTGATGAGTGATACTGCTCAGGTTAATGACACTACCGTAAACACGGATGGAACGGTGCTTTGTCCTAATAAATCGGGAAGAGACTGCACAGCTAGAGTGGAAGGTAAGGACGAGATGAGTAGAGTGGGTCACACATGACTACATCCTCCATTATGAGAATAAAGATTTCCTTCATCTTTCTGTCGTTTCTCTTTTTAAAAAAGGACGTCGTGATATTGAGTCGTATTTACAGGAAGGCTGCAACATTTAAGCCTTTCTGCCCGACACATCCGGTTTCAACACCGCATTTTATTGGACCGGGTTCACCGTCCCTCTTCGTTTCCTCTTGTCCTAACCAGACGACACTAGTGCAGCCTGTTCCCAAGTCCTCGGATTAGAGGTGGAATAGGGTGTTGGTCAGTTGGGGTTTGCAGAACCTGATGCAAGCTATGAATCGCTGGCTGCCCTTTCATTGGGCTGCAGCTTCGATCGTCACGGAAGATCCGGGGATTACGTCGACGAAGAGAAGAAATCAATCAGAAAATGGAGATTGGGGCAGTTACTTTAATTCTGAGATAGTTATCTGAGCCCTCGTTAATCAAGACAGTCCATTGTGTATCACTTTCAATGCTTGCTCCGTACGTAGATAATGGATGAGTGCGGTATGAGAGGATAGCGGACACAAAGGTCTCAAACTTTCATAAGCTTGTGTAGATGTTTCATAAGCTTGTGTAGATGTTTCATACGCTTGTTTAGATGTTTCATAAGCTTGTGTAGATGTTTCATAAGCTTGTGTAGATGTTTCATAAACTTGTGTAGATGTTTCATAAGCTCGTGTAGATGTTATGTCCTGGTCATGCTGGGGTTAACAGATAAGATCTTTCTGTCAGTTTGGCTTCTAATGTTGTTTTTTTAATTAGAACGTTCAATATGGACATGGATGTCATGTCGCAATCCTTATATATTTGTCGCCCTTATCACTCAGAGCACACATAACCTGATAAAATGATTCAAGAAATAGAAAGAGCTATAAGGAATAACTCGAAGAATAAGTCATAACTACAGAGGTGATTCATGTATGTGAGGAAACAGGTTAGTGTGGCCAAAGAGACAAAGACGTTGTACCAGACGACTGGCAGCAAACTATAACCGTGTCAATTTGAAAGAAAAAGGGCGAGAACAGAAACTGTGACACGTACAGAGGTATATCGCTACTTAGTCATACTGGTAAAATATATGAGAAGATACTAGAACAGAGAATAAGTTCTGTTGTTGAACCTCAACTGTCCAAAGCTCAATTTAGATTTCGCAGATGTATGGGCTGCACGGACGCCTTACTCACATTAAGGCAATTAAGCGAAAGATCAAAATAATATAACAAAAAACTATACATTGCTTTCATTGATCAAGAAAAAGCTTTTAATATGGTATACATAATTAAACTTTGGACGATACAGAAAGATTATGATGTATAAGGCCAGCTACTTGATGATGTCAGAGCATAGTATCGTACAAGTATAAACATCGTAAGAACGACTGAAGGTGCCACAGATACTTTTGAAAGTACTTTTGGTGTAAGACAGTGCTCTCTCTTCTTCTGTTTAACATCTACATCGACAAAATCGCTTTAGAGACTGGTCAAATTAAGACATCTGAAGTAGAATTGAATTCAATTCACGAATTGCTTTTTTCAGATGATCAGTGTGTGATGTGAGTCGTTAAGCTGCAAAATCACATGATCATGCTGCCAAATGCAATATGCAAATTAAGGAGACGATAATAGAAACTTTGAGGATCAGCAAAACACCTGGGCCAATTAACATAAGAATAAATGATAATGGTATTCAATAGGCCCACGACTTAAGTATGTAGGCAGTATTTTTTCTGCTTATTCTAGGTTCGATAGGGAAATCAAGACAAGGTGTCAGAGATCATGTGCTGTGACTTATCAACTTTCAGCACTCGAGGCAACAAAGCACCTGCTGATAAACAGTATGTTTATACAGACTCTATGTTACCAGTACTAAACATGGTCGCTGTCCATGGCGTATTAGAGCAGAATGTTGACGTATGAAATGAAGTGTTTGAGGACGGTCATCGGTGTTACCAAAAAATACACAATGCGAAACGAAAACACTGGTAGTAGGGTAGAAACAATACGTCTTGCTCAGAGTACATTTCCACGCTTTAAATATACTGGTTCGGTGGTTTCATGTGAATGCACCTTCGTCATATTCCACTGATGGCCCTCGACTCTGGTAGATCTGGCTACAGGACAAGATGGCGGTAGCGAGGCAGGCAGATAGATGACATTATTAGATTGATTGGGCAACGTCACGTGCTCACAATAACCGACGCAGCGCACTTGGCGCATGACATACGAATTGAGCTCCCCACACTGCTCAGCGGAATATAGAAAGCAAACTAACTAGCTGTGTCATGTCTTCTGATATATTCGTTCCAGAACATAGTCTCCTACACAGCAACCCTGAACACATCTCAATTTCTGGAAAGATAAGCTTCACACACGGACATTTTTAAACCGTCAGTTATGTCATGGTACCATCTTCTTCTGGAGCGACCTCTTCCTCTTTCCCAAACCCTGTGCTTTCCACTGTGTGTCTCTCCAAGACATTGCGTTTCGTCATATGATTGGAAATAACCTAACCTCATCTATGCAATGTTATTTATAAGTAAGTTTTCTTCTAGATCTATTGGGTGCAAATTGTTTCATTTTAATTTCTTCTCCGTCCAAACTATTTGCATTGTCCTTCTATTACACGTCATTTCGAAAGATCACTTTTTATAGAATGGTTTTATTTAATTTCCATGTTCTTCACTCATATGTTGCCACAGGGAAAACATGTGTCCTAATTTGTTGGGTCTTCGGCTGTCTTCCATGTGAATTATAAGTCAGTTGTCTTCTATATCTAGTGATTGCAAAATGTCTCTTTTTTATTTCTTCCCCGTCTAAACTATTTTAATTATCTTTCTCTAACACGCCATTTCAAAAGATCTCTTTTTATAGAATAGTTTTATTTAATGTCTCTGTCTCTCACGCATTTGTTACCGCAGGGAAAACACTAGTCCTAATCAGTTGGATCTTCGTCTCTTCTCTTCCTGTTATCCTGCCACACATTTTTATCTGCAGCAGTTTACGTTTGGCAATTGCAAACCATCCGTTGATTTCCTCAGAACAGTTCCCAGTTTTATATTATGCATTAAATATACTCAACTGCTGTCACATCTTCTATTTCATCCTTATCGATAATAATTAATGGTGTATTCACTATTTTGTCTGCTGTCAACACTCGTTGGTTTCTGCGTGTGTTTTTTTTGGTGTTTTTTTGGTATGTGTTCAATATAGATTCTGGGAATCGCTATGTTTTTTGGATGATACAATTTGCTTTTCCAGACCAGCTTGTGTAGCCGATAGAAGAACTGTGTCTGATTTCTGGAATCTGATATCTTCGGAAGTTGAATACGTTACACTGTGCTCGTTCTAGATCATCTCTAACGTTCCTCGTGTTGTTCTCGGAGTTAATGCTGAATAGGTAGAGGGATACATTCTGAATCAAATCAATGGCTGTCTCTTGTGTGATCGATGAATCGGTTATCTACTGACCAAAAAAGATTCATATCAAACGATAGAGCATGAAGATATGTCTGAAAGGAGCGTGTACAACCAGCGAGTTAATGTAACCATCAGGAGCCACTCTTCCCCATTTGGTGAGAGAGAGAGAGAGAGAGAAGAGAGAGACTCAACAATAGGTACCTCAAACAAGCTGTGGCTTAGTATAACTGAACTATCTAACAACTTCATTCTGCAACAGTAGTGTAACTACTATGTGACAAACCTTTACTGAAGTCTCTAACAACTTCTTTCTCCGACAGTAGTGTAACTACTATGAGACAAACCTTTACTTTATTACAAAATGAGAAACCTGTAACACAAAAGCAAATGATTGAATCCTCGTTGTCCCTTGTCTCGGTCTGTATTGGAATTGTTTTGTTCCACAAGTCTGTGCCATATGTTAATTACCGTTGCCATCTGAAGCGAAAATGTGACGGAGATATACATTGTTGGTGGTTTGATTTTGTCTCATGTCTTTGTCACACCTATTCTACTCTGTGGATATACAGGCTTTGCCTTTACTTGTAATCAAGTGTGCAAACAAAACTGTGATTGGCCTGATGTGTCTTTGTAAGAAGGAGGAGTCGCCTCCTTTTGGTCTTCATGCAAGCAACTATTCGATAGAAATTCCGATAACTTTATCATTCTTGCCTGACCAACAACCTCTTCCTTTCTATTTTTAACTGCCAGTGGTTCTTTTACATTCCCAGCGGGTACTTGGAGCTTCCAAGACGCCGGTCTCACGTGACAAATAACAGTTAAACGAAGCTGCGACGGTACTGAATGTCGAAAGTCGATCTAGAAAATAACGCCAAAACAAAAACACCACGAAATCCACTTTACGGTAACTAGGTTTTTGCCAAGAACAAAGAATACGCGAAAACATTTAACAAACCACAAAATAAGACACCAGACTATTTAACAGATAACAAAAAAGAATACACGAACACATTTAACAAACCACACAAAATAAGACACAAAGTATCTAATAAATCACACAAAAATAACGAAAACAAATTAAAACATAAGACACCTAAATATTTAACGAATCACCCCAAAAAAAGACACGAAAACATTTAACAAATCACAATTAGAATACACAAAAGCACAAACAAATCACAAAAGACAATGAACTCGACAACCAACGCAATAGGTAAGGGCGACAACCACTAGCCAGAGATGTATGTAAGCCACAGAACAACACTTTGGACAGAGTAGGCAAAACAAGAAGTGAAAACACATGAATCGATTAGTGAACACTCTAGCACATACCTCAATACGTACATACGATATATAAAAAGAGGTACCCATATATGTATATATTACTTGCTTCTGTGGGAGGAAGACGTCTGGTCAGGCAAAACATACTGATCAGACATGTTAGTCAGGGTCAGGCAAAATATACTAGATAAGACCCTCACCTTGGCTTCCTCGTAGCTTTTCCTGGAAACAGGCTCTTTTTCTAGCAGCCTGGCTAACAGGTGATCAGCGTGATCACCGTAGTAGTGAGCGACACGCAGATGAAGCCAATCATAGCACAACCGCCTGGAGGACCTCGGTCTACCTTCATCAGCACGCTCGGAATGTGAGAAATGCTACGACAACCTACCACTTAACGTCCTTTTTATGACGCACAAAGAGTAACCCTACTCAATGTGGGCATTCAACAACAGCAACTTCATCATGTCCATTTTTGTTAACTACGCCATAACTATCAATGTGTTGTTCCTAACTTTGCTATATAAAGATAAGAATGCTTAATTGTAGACGCTGCGGTGGAGGAAAAATTGTTGGAGAATTTATTGCACTATGTCTCATGTGTTTATTAGGTGAGGTTACCCGTTGGGTGTCTCGAGTGGTCAAGATGCAGCAGTGCATGAGCTGACAGAAGCAAGAGACTGATAGACGACTGTTTGCATCAGGGTCAGCAAACCACAGCTGACCACGGCACTTATTCACCTCCACATGTTACTTGTGTAGTCTGGTCAAGGGAAAAGGATGGCAGTTGATATGCAAAGCCTGGTACTAAAAAACAGCCAGCTGAAATCGGATGTTTCGGCCTAAATGCGCAGATATCGCAGCATCGCTGTAAACTACAACACAACATCACAACGTTCTTGTCAGGCCAACGTCAACGGTGAAGTTCCTCGAAACATTGTCTTGACTAAGTCATGTGTATATTTACAACTGGGTAAACTGGAATGTTTTTGTGACTGGGACGTGAACTTGTCACTTTGTCTTGACAGAGACTCGCTCTAACCACTTTTCTACTCACATGTTCAGTCGCTCTTATCGAGTAGGATAAAAACAGGGCCATTGAAACTTATTAGAAAAAATCGCCAACCTTATACCTTCTTCTCTCCATCGTTCTCCATCAGATATCCACATCAATGAATGCATTTTTATATTTCTGGATTCATATACATTTTGCTGTACATTGTAATTATTATGTTTCACTTCAATCTTTATTTACGGACACTCATATCAGGGTGTGAAGCAGCGTGGCCTAGTTCGAATCTTGACGTGTCCCATTTGGCAGACACAGGTTTTTTTCTCGGTACGATCGCTCCTCGGTGTACAGAATGGAATTCCAACGTACTGTACTTCACACCTGTTGTTAAATTAATAATAGTCAAATAGGTTTTCAGTTGTAAGAAGCCACGTTCTGCAAAATACATTCTTAAACATTAGGGTGCAATTGGACTATTCTTTCTTTTGCTAGTCTAAATTGTGTTGAATTTAGTCGATCTGTCAGATTATGTTTCTGCCTTGAATTTGTGCATATCGGGGCGATGAATAAATTAAAAGTAGTACATTGAGCTAAATTGTTTATTTGTTCAATTCCATGTTATAATGTCTAGAGTTCAGATTTAAAGCGACCTGGATATTGACTGCAGGGCTGGAAAACCAGAAAGGCTGTTGCAAGAAAAGATTGTCTTGTACTATACTATACAATTATTTAAGCAAAACGTTGCATGTAGACACGCAGCTGATACTGTTGTTGGCTGGGATAAAGTGTAAAACACTTGGTTGTCCGAGATCGTAGCTCAGGAGTGGAGGACCTTTTCGTGATTTAAGGCCGAATTAAGTTCGTTTTATAACCGCATGTGACTTTACCCAACTAACGAACATGTGGCAATTAAAATCACCGATCAAGCACACCAAGCTCAGGTTGTTTAACTCCAACATATTACCAATACTCGCCTATGGATGTGAATGCTGGAAAATAACAAAGGCATTGAAAAAGAGGCTAATTGCAAAGAGAAGTCCCAATATGTTGCATCATTCATCAGGAAAATATGGTGAATATACATCTTAGAATGGACAACAACATACATAATCTGCAAACATGTATGTGGTCACCATCTGGCAGCAGGAAAAGAGGAAGACAGAAAGAAACTCCGCAAAACAACTGTCAGAGAAGGTTCAATTGTGGACTTGTACGATATACATGAACTGGACAGGGTGACGTCATACAGATCAAACTGGGGAGCACTGGTTTCTGAATGATTGATTGATTGATTGAAATCATAAGGCCGCGTTAAGTTAGCTGTAAATCTAGCAATACCGTATTCAAGAAACTTCAATTAGATCCGTTTTAAATTATACATTATTTTGTAAAATTCTAACGACTACGTACTAACTAACTTTCTAATTTTTTTTAATGGAAAATGTTGAACATTATAATTGATATGTGACTAAAAATAAACCAATTAGTTGTATTACCTACGTTTTGGTGATTTATGTTAGTTATTATTTATGTTGACCTAACAAAAATATATAATGGAAACATTTTAGTTAACTTTAACGTTAACTTACATTTTACTGACTTTGTTGATGATGAAGTAAAAATGATAAAAGACGAACAAAAACAAATTAATGTTTAAAACAAGATTTGATCTGCATAATTTTGATTCATTAAAATGGCCGCATATAAATGTTTTTCACTGCCTGTAAGACCGCAGGCTCCTCAGCCCTATCTTAGCTTATTTGAGATGGCAAAGAAACAGTTTCCGTCCTGTTCTGTTCTAAATTGACATCATTACACTTTGGCAGACTAATATGTGCTCATTTTCTCTCAATAAATGGCGAAGACTGTATACGCTCCTGGTCCGTTTTCTCAGGTGTCACTGTCTGCTGCACCCGTAATATTCCAAAAATGTCGCATTATGTGCGTCGATGATTCATCCATTTCAGTGTCTTTCTGGAAAATGTTGCATTATGTACTTGGATGATTCATCCATTTCAGTGTCTTCATCGAAAATGTTGCATTATGTGCATTCATTCATGTCAGTGTCTTCCTTGAAAAGGCGGTCATTGATCAACTTGGAAAATGTAATCCTATCCATTGACAATATCGTCACTGAGGGTGACCTTGAGACCAGCAAGTCAGTTCTAAGAATCTCGCAAACAGTGTGACCAGGCTAGTAAATGCACACCAGATCCTAAAGTTGCGAGACCACTATGTCCGCTGTGTACTCTTACCATACACAACCCTCTTGTACCTCTTGAAACATTGAGAGTCAGATACAATTATGTCTATCATTAAAAAGGCATCAGGTAGCCATCCCAGATCAGAAGTCGCTGCATTGATCATCATTCATACTGAAGGTTGTTGCCAAATGGGCACCATTCCGCTCAGCAACGACCCTGCCTCTTACTCAAGGAGAGAAGTCCCGACCGGTTTTCTCATGTAGATCTGTTGGTGACAGCATTAACTCTAACCATTTTCACGCATGAGTTTCCTGTTTCTTGTTTTCTCATGTAGATCTGTTGGTGACAGCATTAACACTAACCATTTTCACGCATGAGTTTCCTGTTTCTAAAAGTCCTATTCGAATGAGATTTTAGAGACTCTCAGTTGTCCGGGATCTACATTTCTTTGAGATGATATAAACTGTTTTGTCTTCCTCGTCTTGTCTTTACATATATGAAAGCCAGGTGCCCATTTGCACCTGTGTAAACATGTGCCGAGGCCAATGGTTGAACCTAGCCACTTTGGTGTGAGATACACGTTTTCTAACCACTCGGTCTACTCAATCACTTGTGGATCTTTATATAGCTTAACAGGTGTTGTATTGGAACGAAAGCTGGTCACACCTGTCATGGGCTCAGTAACAACTTGTATCAATATAAAGGTTGATCAGGACAATGATTTTCCGCAGTTATATGGAGTGGAAGAGGGGAATGTGAGTTATATGGAGGGAAAGAGGGGAATGTGAGTTATATGGAGTGGAAGAGCGGAATGTGAGTTATATGGAGTGGAAGAGCGGAATGTGAGTTATATGGAGGGAAAGAGGGGAATGTGAGTTATATGGAGTGGAAGAGAAGAATGAAAGTTAGTTATATGGAGTGGAATAGAGGAATATAAGTTATATGGAGTGGAAGAGAGGAATGAAAGTTAGTTACATGAAGTGGAAGAGAGGAATATCATTATCTTATATGTATAACTGAAATAACTGAAGTAGGTGTTTGAAATGCGAGTATGCAATTATGAGTGAGAGTATAAAGAAGGTTTATATATGACCTAAAAGACTGGCTGGAATTGAAAGGGTGGGTTATATTTGTCAAAAAGGGAGGCAAACCTTTAGCGAGCAACATCAAAAGAAGGTAGTACATAGAGCTAGCAACCGAATCATGTTAAATGTATTGCTACAGAAAATCCTGCTACGCACATAAATGCTTTAATGTATGCTACCTTTACTTCATCTCATTCGCTCGAGAATAGTGTTGGTCAATTGGCACATTTATTATCCTTTGCAAATCAAGTAATTATGTCATGAAATATTATATACCAAAGTGTCTAGAATTTTAAAACATAACCAAAGCATGTAACGTGAGAGACTATACCTTATATGTGTGTAAAATGCCCCAAGGCGAATGGATTGGTTCTACAGCACATAAAGGCAGTCCGCAAGTCGTTATATTGACTGTGCTTAGTGAATCCGTTAAATGCGAAGAGGAGAAGAATGCAGTGGCTCCATATGTTTGGGGTGAAGTTAAAAGGAGAAGACATATGTATGTTTGGGAAACTGGGACGCTAGTCTGGTCAAGTACAACACACTGACGAAGAGCGTCGAGTCAGGGTAAAGCGTAATACACTGACCAAGAACACGTCTCTCTTTCATGGTGTTCTATTGAAACATGCTGTTTTCAAAGCACTCGTTGTGATCCCCGTGGTAGTGAGCGTCACGCAGATGAAGCTAAGCCTATCATAACCGCCTGAAGAGTTCCGTCCCACCTTTATCTGCACGCTCGCGATGATGAAACGAAAGCTATTGCAACCCGCCCCATAATGTCCACCCTTTTCAGGGCGTACGAAAGAGAAAACTTACTCATTGGGGGCATTAAACAACAACCCGTATATTTATATAAAAGGTTGATGTATTCAAGCAATTTTACGCAGCTGGGCAGTTAGCGTAATGAATGACACACTAATAAGGAAAGCGTGAAGAAATTAAATTACTATCCAGAACAAAGGGCACATCTGGAGGGAGAGATGTAGGGTTGGGAGAAAAGTGAATACCGAAAAGAGAAGTAACGATGGAGAAAGGTAGAACTATCAGAAACGGAGAAAATATACAACTTTGAAAGGAAATATATGCGGGAGAAATAATGGGAGAAACACGTGTGCTAGGAACAAGGAACGACAACATAAAACGGCACTGGAGTGCTTTTCTTGTGGGGGTTAACTCGTGTATATCGAACGCGAGCAGGCGCGGCTAGATTTACATCAGGGATTCTTACTCTATGTGGGCACAGCTACAAATGAATTAACCCTTTACAGTCCAATCTAATTTAGTCTAAGACAAGAATAATATTTTGATGTTTCATGATTAACACACATAAAATCATTCAAACTAAAGTTATGATTTTTATTTATATTAAAGACACAGCTTTTGTTTATAAATCAAATTTAGCTAAATAATAAAATGTGGCTGATATGTGACATGTGACTTCAGATAAATAGGACTGTAAGTGGGGCTAATCTAGTTGACTGTAATGGACAATTTGGACTGGAAAATGTTCAAGAAAGGTCTAGATTAGATACTAGGAAATGTTGTTTTAGTCAGACAGTGGTAAATGATTAGAATGCATTGCAACGGAAATAGGAGAAGCAAGGTCAGTTAATGCATTAAAGAATAGATTGGATGCCCATAGTTATTGTTATATCGTGGGGTAGAAGAAATTGATTGAATGCAGACTATAGAGTCTTCTAAGCCAGTATAAAGACGTTAAGTTAAGTTAAGTAAGGTTAAGTTGTCCTGGCCTCATTCACTGTCTGGTCAAACACATGAAGGGAGAGGTTGTCGCAAAACAGCCAGTGTTGACGGTAACGAAGTGTTAGGATCTTCCTTGGAGTAGAACCCAGACTTGCATATGGTGAGGTGGGCTTTTCCCTTCTTCATTAATAGTAAATCAGGTACCCATTTAGAGCTGGATCGACTGGAGCGTATCGATAACGAAAATCAAACCCGGTATCGTTATCGTGACATGCTGACGCTAAACTATTCTACTACTCAGAAACTATATGGACAACTTAAACAAAGTTTTGAAAAGCATGCAATAAAATAGTTGACAAAGTAAAGAAACTATATTGAAATAGTTACTTGTCTTGCCCGTACTCTACCAGGATTCGATAGGGAAGCAGAGAATAGTTTCACTGTAACTTGTCAGGCACATTGTGAGGGGGACTAAGTGGGTTGTACACAGGGCCTGCTATCTTATCCTGTCGAAACCATAAACTGCAAGAGAGCGGATATGAAAATCCCTATACCCCACTGTAGACGAAGCGTGTGACCAAATGGAATGAGTCAGTTACCGCTATTATGCCCCCAACTATTCGTTGGTAGAGGAGCTTGAGCCGGTGTCATGTGGTGCTAATACTCAATAGCAAAGGCTGATCTCCTTGTCATAACTATGGGTGGATGTATCATTGAGAACGTTATGACTGAAGATATCTGTGAGTGCCCTCTGGTCGAAGCGTCCTTACATTAGTACCAGGTTAAAGGTTAAAGGCAGGTCTCCTTATACAGCTCGATCTCTCGACAAAATGGTATTGCTCCTGCCGAGAGTATCGCACAAAGCATGAACTCCCTAGCTCTAGTAATGAACCCATGGATTCCCGGAAAGATTGCCATCAAAATTCGACCGTAGCAGCTCGAATTCAAACCCGAACCGTCTGAACACGAGGCAAGCGGAGTGTCCACTCCGCCTCGGAGACCCCTGTAAATACCACGTCGATCAAATCATACAGAGGTGCATCCATGACCTGAAAGAACTAAAGACAATGAAAGCTGTCTGCTTGGAGCATCAGCTAATCTGCATCCTATACAATCAGTTGTCAATGATCGATTATAAGCTGGACATCCTCATATTGTCAAAATCAGATGTGGAATGTTGGAACAAATCCAGAATGAAGAAATGTGACGGACTGCTATGTAAACCATGTATACCCCAATGTGAAGATATGATGTTTAGACTTCTTTCTATAAAGTTTAGATTCGCACTGAACCAAGCGAAAGCCTACATGCGAGTAGTTGTAGAAGAGACGCACCCACTGCATATGATCATTGCAGATATCAGGAGTAAAAGAATCGGGAGAAGATATGGGTGGCACAGACAGTGAGATCAACTGATCAGGTGACCACAGCATAGACAGTAAACAAAGGGAAGAATGGATTCATACTGTAGATAAAATGACGGACTAGCACCTGGTCATTACCAGTCTAGTGAGAGAATACAAGGTTGATTCAGTGGAGAGTCCGACTGGAGATTAAACAAGTAATCAATGAGAAAGTTCTGGATTCTGATATGTCATACATACCGACGGATCTGTGCTGCGCAGCCTGAAAGCCGATTGGAGCATGTCTCTTAGTGTGAGATGCATGGTCGTTGCTGAGAAGAGCGGTGCATACTTGGCAACCACGTCCTGTAACAGAATGGAGATCGAGGCAGTGACTTCGGCTCTGGGATAGCTATCTTAGATGGAGATCGAGGCAGTGACTTCGGCTCTGGGATAGCTATCTTAATGGAGACGAGGCAGTGACTTCGGCTCTGGGATAGCTATCTTAGATGGAGATCGAGGCAGTGACTTCGGCTCTGGGATATTTATCAGACCTCTTGACGAGGATCGTTCTCGCATCTTACTCAGTCCTTGCTTCGGAAGATGCAGACAGATTGGCTTTGACATGAGTGGTTAGCGGACATTGGTACCTCGGAACTTTCCTAACATGTCTTGATCTTCTGTCTTTGGATGTTGGGGTTTATGGGAAAGACAGAGCAGAGATCTCTGCCTCATGGGCATTGGCAATGAATGGAGATAACATTTTGAAGTTGATCAACGACAGCCTTTTGTGTGAAGACACTGCAGTCAGTGAATCAGTAATGCACAGATTACACGATTTTGAAATCATATGGAACAGGAGTGTGAATATCAAACGAGTTACAGGAACCATCAGAATCTACCCTACTCACATTTATTGAGAGGGAATGTGCGCCTGTAAATCTGCCCGGAATGCGATGACGTACATTTCGAACAGACTTGAACAGAGTTGACCACGGGAGATAGTCCAGAGTTAGCAACTGTGAGCAGGACCAGAAGTAGTGGTCGGATTAACAGACGCACGAATGCCACCATAAAGGGAGGCTGGAACAGTCCAGAGATATTCCGTAGCTAGCAGTTGTCAGAAGGACCCCGAGTAGTGGTCGGATTAACAGGCACAAGCCTGCCACCCTTAGACAGGAGGGAGATCAGATAGATATTATGCTGTTGTAATCAACATAACTTATGAACAAAGTTTTGCCGTATGGGAGAAATGTATGAAAGATAGGTCATACATTTATTGTGCATGTGTGACATCATAGGCATTGATAATACAACACTACATGTTGGCTACGATCATAACTATTTGAAATGCTGAACTTAAAGTGGAGATTAGTGAAAACGAAGATATCATTTCTATCCAATTAAAGATAACGGATCCCCTAAAATCTATTCATGGACCTCTTGGAGGTTTTGGGGTTCAAGGTTAAGAACACCTGTTCTACATAGTATCCAGATAACTGTAGAGGTCAAGGTTCACGTCAACCCAGACAGGCAGCAGCTTCGTGCGATTTTTCTGTTTCCTGTGTGGATCCTGCGGTATTCTGGGAGAGAAAAGAGAAGAACGATTGCATCCGACTATGAATAACTTCAATTACTTTTTACAAAATTTCTTGTATTCCGTATCAAGTTGTTCTTTATGGGTATTGTTTCTGGAGATTTTTTTTTCAAAGTATGTAATAACACCATACACAGGCTTTAAACGTGGCTGTTTGCCGGGACTGCACAGCAATGAGTTGTGCTAATGACTGCGCCACATTTACTGTCGGTATAGAAAAGCACACAAATTTTAACACATAATAATAGTTACCCCTAGCAAGCGAAGATAGCGACAGTATCAGGCTTGAGCTAGGAGATGTATTCTCATACGATTGTAAAGACGAATTCTGACAAGGCAGACCCTGCGGCTCTGGAGCTAACGCGTGAGGAGGCAGTTGTGGAGTCGTTCCGTTTTCTGTTCTTTCCGGGGTCACGCTTTCTCTGTGCTTTCGCTTGAGTTTCGCTCTGTGATCTGAGCACCTTTGGTGATACTTATTCTTCTTTTTCGTCGTTCATTCTCAATCTCCCTCTACTTTGCAAGTAGCAGGATGTTGTCCGGAAAACTGAATGCGCTGTATCGTAGCTTACAGTAAGACGTTTTGGTTCGACACATTCGACTTCAGCAGACATTTTTGGGTAGCTGGTTACCCTTCCCTCTTCGATCCGTTTTCCTTAGCCAGTCTGTTATGTTCCAGTATGTTATCCATGATCACCGTGTGGAGGCGTAGAAGGGTCTTGGCAACTCTGATTCGCTGGCCCTGACGCTAACAATCAGCTGTGGGTCGATGACTGATATAGCTCATGCACTGCTCAGCATCTTAGCCCTGGTGACACTAGTGGGCCAGGTGGGATAGTTCTGTACAACTCTCGAGACATGACACCAATGTTGAATCTTTTCAGAAATAATTTCAAGGAGTCTCTGTCACGTTTCGTTTGTAACCTTGCCTGTTCTGAGGACACAGTAGACCAGCTGCTTGGTGAAGCGCTCATTGGGCATGCAAACAGGATATCGTGTCCATCTTAAATTGGTCTTTTCCAAAAGTGTACGCGTGGTGCTCAACACGTTTGCAAGAAAGTTTCAGAAAAAAAACCTTTATATACAAAAATGTAAATAAATACACACACACACACATATACACACACACACCCACACACACACGCACACACACACGCACACGCACACACACACACACATATATATATATCTATCATTATCATCATCATGTAGCATGTTCTTTATAGAACGTCGCTCCCATCACAGTCTGTCTGAAAGAAACTCGTTCTCTTGCCAAAACTCCATCCTCGTCACAGTCATACCCAGACATTCCTGGATATCTTGGTGCCATCGTCTCCTTGGTCTACACCTGCGTCTTTTGCCTGACACTATACCTTCCATCATTGTTCTCTCAAAACAGTTGTGTCTCTTGATGTGACCAAAGTTTTTCAATTTTATGGCCAAAATGTAATTGATAAACCAGTTCTTCTTAACATTTGTCGGTTGATGGTCTGCCGTAATTTCTTCAGGCTGTTCAGTCTCTGCATTGCTATGGCTATACTTCTCCTATATTTCTTTCGAGCAGTCGCGATTTTTGTCAATTCTGGAGCCCAGGTATTCAAAATGCGTGACCTGATCTATTTCCTCACAACCGACTGTAAATTTATGTTGACATTGTGTTTTGTAGGTGGCTATTATCTTTGTTTTGTTTATGTTTATAAACAGGTTTTTATCTTTACTGTGTCTATGTACGGCTGAAATTAGCCGCTCTAGCCCTTCTGCACTTCTTGATAGTGTTACCGTATCGTTTGCGTATCGTAACTCTGGAATCTCGTATCCGCCAATCATAAATGTATCAAAACTTCTAATGTTCTCGTCGTTTCTAACATTTTCCCATTATACAATATATACATATATACTTTTACATTAGACAGGAATGAAAGCGTGACACACTCGTTTTTTTTTTAAATTCAGACGAACCGTAATAAATATTTCCATCTGGTTCTGTTGTAACTGTGTTGTGCCGTCCTACGTTTCTCTAGAATGTGTCAAATGAACGATACCTTCGTCTTCTTTTCATTATTATGTTCAGTGATCGTGCAGTACTTGTTGTCTTAAATCAATCCTAACTTACATGTAAGTATGTATGCCATCGAGTTCTTGTGTAGACTCAATAGATACATCGTATAATGCCAGGTCACTGCTCTTGTGAGCCGCATTTTTTCTTCTTCTTCTTCTTTTTCTTCTTCTTCTTCCTCTTCATTTTTTCTTCTTTTTCTTTTTCTTTTTCTTATTGTTCCTTTCATTCATTTTATTCTTCTTTCTCTCCTCCTCCTTCTTCTTCGTCTTCTTCTTCTTCTTCTTCTTCTTCTTCTTCTTCTTCTTCTTCTTCTTATTCTTTCGAATCTTCTTTTTTCAGTTTTTTTCTCTTCCGCTTCTTCACCTCCTTCTTCCTCTTCTTCTTCTTTTCCTTCTTTCTCTTCTTGTTGTTTTTCTTTTACTTCTTCCATGTATTCTTTTTTTTCTCTGTTGCTTCTTCTTCTTCTTCATCTTCTTCTTCTTGTCCTTTTCCGTGTTTGATTCGTCTTCTTTTTCTTCCTCGTCTTCTTCCTCTTCTTCTTCTTCTTCTGCTTCTTCTTTATGTCCTTTTCCGTCATATTATTTTTCCTCTTCTTCTTCTTCGTGTTCTTCCTTTTCTTCTTTTTCTTTTACTTCTTCCTCTTCTTTACTTCTTCCTTATTATCGTTCTACTTCTTCATTAGCTTCCTTTTAGTCCTCTACATATTTATCTCCCTGTTCCTTTTCTTTTCTTTCACTTCTTCTCTTCCTTTTTCTTCTTCTTTTGCTTTTCCATCATTTTAGACTTTTCTTCTTCTTTTTTCTCTTCGTCCAATCTTCAACAAAACAAAGTATTCAGTCTTCTATGCTTGTTTAAAACACAGGGAATCGTTTATAGATATTTATTTGGACAAGAAGTTTATTCCACACTCTGCAGGATTATCACATATGTAAATGTCGTAGAATGCAAAATCATGACTTGTAGTGTCTTCTACCCTAGCATTGGTGAACATAGCTGCCATTTTATAGGCTCCTCTAGGCTAAAAACCCAGGCATTATCATGAAATTACCGTCCTGGCATACTCCTATGTAACATTTTCGGGATTTGGGAAAAGGTCGCAGAATAATGTGACCTTTCCAGTATAATAGCGTTACAAAAAGAACTTATGTCAAGTTCAAAATAAAGTTCTATATAATCTTCTGTCAAATGTTCTTTGTAATATTCTTCACGTCACATTTCTGACTATATGCCAAGATTAGTGTGACAACTGCGGCTGGCCCCTTACAGGAAGTCTGGGTCAAGACACCTACTTGCGCCCTTGTAGTAGTTTCTGTAGCACGTTTTTGTGCAAGGTGAGGTCGCTATCTCCACGCACAACTATTTTTAGCTGACTTGTATGGCTTGCTTAAAAGGTTACAGTTGTTCTCTTATGTCTTACATGGTTATCACTCAGGTTAATAGAGTTCACAGTATGTTAAAAACATGGAACCAAATCCCCAGTAGTTTTCAAACAGAATGCAATGTGTTGTTCTGCATTAGGGTGATACTTCGTGGTCAAGACAGCACAAAACATTTATCAACGTACTTAAAACATGAGGGGCTAAAAATCAATTACATCTTTGTCTGCTCCCTGTGGAGCATAGGTTTTCAATAAATACATGAAGAGTGATCAACTGTCGACTTGCCCAAATTTGTTGACGTTTTTGTGGCTTAACGTTTCTACAGGTTGGGGTTAGACAGCCCAATCAATGCCCAATCCTCCATAGTCCCTTGCAACATGCCTAGCAGGTAACAGTGTTAATATTCTTTACTCACCTTTCGGCTACAATATACTTTTCACCAAACAAAACTAAGAAAATATACATTGTCCATCAGTTTGCATACATTTAAAAATTAACAATTTCTTTTTTTTTCTTTTTAAAATTTAAGTAGCGATGGAAAGCACGAGTTTTACATAAAACACATCCAGGCATTTCGAAATTTTAACCCGAGAGTGAGAGGAGAGGTCGTTGCTGACCGCAGTAGGGCATACATGTCAACAATCTCCAGTATGAGAATGGAGACGGAAGCAGTGACCTCAGCACTGAAATGGATATATGATACTTCTATAACAAAGGCAGTCATCGTGACAGACGCGCAAGCCGTACTTCAGAAAGTACAGAAGGGATGGCTTAGGTACGAGTGAATAGCTGCTGTTGAGGCCTCAAACCTCCAGGCGCTGACCTGGATCTACTGTCCTGCTCATGCCGGTGTTCAGGGCAATGAAAGAGCTGACATCTTGGCTTCACGGGCTCCTATCATGGGTACATTGGTGATGGAAAGAAGTGACATTTTGAAATCAATCAATGACCACCTGCTGGATGAGGACACCGCAATAGATGAAGCAGCAATCCACAGACTGCAAAGCTTCGACATTAAACGAGGTTCGAGTGGAGTGGGGCGCATGAGAGGACGGCGCAGTAGCGTGAACAGCCAGAGAGCTACAGGGACCATCAGTATCCATACCTTGCGCCATTTGATGAGAGAGATTGAGCACCTATGGGTATGCCCGGAGTGCAGTGACGTCGATTTTTAGAAACCGAAACAGAAACACACTGTGAGACACACATATCTACATCCAGGCATTTCGCAATTTGAGCACACTTATAACATAAGACATCATTATATCTGGTCTACGTTGGAACTGCATTATGACATGTCCTCGAATGAGCCTAAGGTTACTGTCATTATAATGTCCATCCTATGAGCCTGGAAGGACGACGGGCCTGTAGCCGACCTAAAACGACTTGTCAAAGAACCATAAAAACCTACATGCAAATCATAAACCAGAGCTGAGACACCCTGCCATCGAAGTGGGGGTGTTTGTTGCTGTCCAAAAAGACACCATCAATCATGATGTTCGTTGATTGCTTGGTCTGTCACTAACCAAGTGCCCCGATCGAGCGTTATTGCTCAGTAAGTTAGATCAGAATAGATAAAACAGAACAAAACACGTTTCGTAAAAAATGGTATTGCATTCAAAGAATCATTGTCAATTTAAATAAAACAGCATTTCCCATTCTTGAATAGTGTCAGCTATTACATTTGGATTTATGTAACCCATTTACACTATATGTAACTACACTCTGGCCATTCATGAAGGCTAAATCCCTGATCTAAAATCGACATATCTATAATTGAAGTGAGCAAATTAATGAGGACAACGAATCCGACTCAATCTATCAGCTTCTTAGATCAAAATAAGTCACCTTATTTAGTTTTAGAACAGGCCATTGCCCACTATTGAGTCATCTTCAGTGACTACGGATATCTCACACAAATAAATGCTCTTGTAGGTCGTATTCAGAACCCTGGATGTATCCTCCAGACTTGGCGCCATAGGGTGCAGACGAAGACCTATGATACCAGATCTGGCCAGAGAACGCAGAGATGAGGCAGTAGCGTTTGGGAAGCAGATTTGATCTAAAAAAGAATGTAGTTTTACCTTGGTAATGGATCTGTATATCTTTTTTAGCCAATGAACCTGAACGTAAAAAAACATAAAAGGCTTATATAATATAGAGCTTTTTTTTGCAAAACCTGGGATGGAGAGAACCTGTGTTTTTCTTGTCAAAAAATTATTTGTAAGAAAAATAATGGTGACAATAATAATAACAATGATAATAGCAAACATATTAATAACAAAAATAATAATAATACAAATAATTACAACAATAATACTATTATAAACAGTAATAATAATAGGGAACAAGATGCTGAGCAGTGCATGAACTGCAGTGGTCAGCGACCCAAAGTTGCCAATAGCCTTCTACACGTCCACGTGGTGATCCTGGATAACGGACTGCCTAAGAAGAAGGGATCGAAGAGGAAAGGCTAACCCAGTACTCAAAAATGGTTGTTGTAAACTACGACACGATGCATTCCGTTCTTCGGACAACATCTTGCTGTCGCAAAGCCCTTTCAGGGCTTGGTAGCGGGAGATTGAGAATGAACGAAGAGGAAAACGAGAAAAAAAGAAGTAGTTAATAATAATAACTGCAACAATAACAATAATATCAATTCAGTTCAGTTCATCCCGTAACCCATTAGGTTGTTGGGGTACACATGAAGATACTCCCAAAATCCCACGCCATCCCTCTCTGTCTGCCGCCGCCTGACGTATCTCAGCGTGACGAAGGCCTGACCACTCAGTGATGTTGTCCACCCATCTTTTCCCTGGACGTCCTCGCCATCTCTGTCCCGGTACGGAACCAAAGAGTATCGAGTTGGTAATTCCGTTGGACCTCGCGACGTGCCCGCACCAGGCTATCTTTCGTCTTTTGATAGCTGTGAACAGATCTTCAAATGGACCAATAGCGTCTTCAACTCTCTGACGTATTTCTACGTTCGTTACACGATCTTTATATGTAACATTTAGGAGTTTTCTATAGCACCTCATTACCATTGCATGTATTCTGCCCCGGATATCTGCTGTGATGGTCCAGGTCTCGCAGGTATACAAAAATATTGATATCACCAAAGAGCGCATTAGTCTAACGTTTATGCCGAGGGCGAGCCGCTTGTCTTGCCATATAGGTTTCAGCCGAGTCAGTGCCGCTGTTGTTTTTGCTATTCTTGCAATTACCTCTGGCTTCGATCCCTCTTCACTGATCAACGATCCAAGATATTTGAAACGTTTCACCACCTCAAGTTCCTGCCAATTTGCCTCTATTACAGATTTAAACCCTGCTATGTTATTGGTCATGAGCTTTGTTTTATCTGCATTTATTTCCATACAAAAACTCAGGACCGCTCTATCCAAGCTACCAATCAACTCCTGGAGTTCCCTTTCTGTGCCTGCCAATACATCAATATCATCAGTAAATCGGAAGTTTGTGATAAGCCTGTCCCCTATTTTAACCGTGCCAACATGTTCTTTTAATGTCGTCTCCATTATTCTCTCCAAGAAGATATTGAAGAGTGTTGGGAAGAGTATACATCCCTGTCTCACACCCACCGTCGTACGGAACCAATCGCCTAGCGTTCCCTCTACCGAGACTGCGCTTGTCGCCTGCTCATAAAGGTTTGCAATTACCCTCACAATATCACTGTTGAACTTATAATGCGTCATTGTTGACCATATCGCCGCATGCCACACTCTGTCAAACGCCTTTCTAAAGTCAATGAAGGCATGGTAGAGTTGTTGATACTCTGAGTACTTCTCATTCGTTAGCCGAATATTAAATATCTGCTCGATGGTACACCTTCCCGCTCGAAAGCCCGCTTGTTCTTTGGCAATGATATTCTCTGTCTGTGGTTTCAGTCTGTTAAGTATTATTCTCAAGAGAACTTTACTTGGATGACTGATCAGACAAACATTGGTAATGATAACAATAAAAATCGTATTAACAACAAAAATAACAATAATATTAATAATAGCAATACTAATAATAACATTTGCTGTAGTAATAATAATAACAACAATAACTGTAATAATGATCATAATAATAATAGCAATAAAAAATTTATTGTTGCCTTTAGTATAAGTTAATCACCATTATAGCCCACATCGCCCCATGTCGTTACTTCTGATGTGAACGATGAAGCACCCGTAGAAACGCTGTGCCTGTTCTTACTGGTCGTAGTCTGTTGAGTGCTTGAGCAGTAGAGGGGTTTATGCTCTTGGTTCTTAAGGCTGCGGTCTGGTACCACTATCGATCCCCAGTCTAGATACGCTCCTATATATCCAGAGTGAATTGGTACCAAACTTACCGTGTGGGACGACAATGCATTGAGAAAAGGAACTAGGCTTACTTCTCATAAATACTGCCACCTAATGCTTTCAATCTATATATGTTCTTTGCGCGTCAAATACGGCGCATAATACAGAAACAAATGATTTCCGCTTGGAGCGGTATGACGCCACTGTTTTGAGATCTTGTATGGTTGCTGAGGCCCATAGTTGAGCCCTCTCGGAGTGTTCTTCTGAGTATTTCCTTGGGTCTTCCTCTTTTCCTAACGCCCCTTAGTATCCATTCGAGTGCCTGCAATTGAAGACGGTAGTTGTTCATTCTAAGGACATGTTCGATTGATGGTCATCGTTGTTTTCTTGATGCTGGTCGACACCTATAGTTGGTTTATGTCTGTTCTTATCAAGTTATTAATTAGTTAGTTGCCCATCGCAAGCGAAGATGGCAACAGGGTCAGACATGTTTGTTCAGATGTGACTGCATATGACTGTACAGTCTGATTTGAGTGTGACAAACTCTACCGCACGTAGGGCATACATGAACATCATTTTTAGTTGGGCAGGCTTGCATTCTTTCCTTTCGTGCAGCTCGCTTTTCCTGTGCCTCCGTAGTAGTCCTCTACTGTGCACAATCATTATGCGTGACGGCAGTGCCAGGCTGAGCGGTTTGGAACAAGCAGCTCCTAGTCAGCAACATCAATGGAGGAACTTTTCAAAGAAACTTTTAGTGTGTCTAGGTATCGTTTCTGCTCTAACCCCACGCCCCCCCCCCCCCCACCCCGCACGCATTGTCCTGTCACGAGCTCACCGTACACCGGTTGTTTAGGGAGGCGCTCATCTGACCTGCGAGCAACATGACCTGTCCACCTGATATGGGCTTTCTGTAGCAGCGTATGGATGCCAGAGAGTCTAGCCCTGCTGAGGACTTCAAAGTTGGGCACTCTGTCCTGCAAACCGTTCCTTGGCATTCTAGAGACAGTTTACATGGAAATTTTTTTTTTTTTTTTTTTTTTTTTTTTTTTTTGCGTTCGCCTTATTTTTCTCTAATCCCCAAGGCGGTGTGCGTTGCACTGTGTTTTTATTTTGCGCCTGTCGGCCCAGTGTATCCGACTTCAGCACGCATTTTATGTAAGGGTCTGCTTCCTCCTGCATTTTCTAAGGGTTTGCTTCCCCGGGGTAACGGCCGGTGCTGTGATGGGGATCGAACCCAGCACCTTCGGGTCGTGAGCCGTGCCACTTAACCACTAGGCCACGCCGTCCCCCGTTTACATGGAAATGATTACGTTTCCTGACATACCTGCTATAGAATGTCCGTGTTTTGCATGCGTACAGAAGGGTGGTTAACACAAAAACACGATACACACTAATCTTGGTGGCATAACGGATTCCCTGCCGGTCCCAAATATTTCTCGTAGTCTTCCGAAAGCAGCACTCGCTTTGGAAATCCTGTTGTTGACAGAGTCAATATTTTCTTCTCAGGGGAGGGTACTGCAAAGGTAGATAAAGCTATCAACTGTTTTTAGGCGATGTCCCTGTACAGTGATGTTTGGTTCGGGGTAGAGCTCTCTATGCGCAGGTAGTACTGGCCAAGCGTATATTCAATAATTTTCTTAAACATTTATTTTCAAAGACATTTAGTTTGTTTTCCAGCGCTTTTGTTGTCTTCCAGCTTTCACATCCGTTTGTCAGGACTGGTATTACGATTGAGTTGAACAGTCTCAGCTTGGTATGTTTGCTATATGTCAGGACTGGTATTACGATCGAGTTGAACAGTCTCAGCTTGGTATGTTTGCTATATGTCTGGACTGGTATTACGATTGAGTTGAACAGTCTCAGCTTGGTATGTTTGCTATATGTCAGGACTGGTGTTACGATTGAGTTGAATAGTCTCAGCTTGGTATGTTTGCTATATGTCAGGACTGGTATTACGATTGAGTTGAACAGTCTCAGCTTGGTATGTTTGCTATATGTCAGTACTGGTATTACGATTGAGTTGAACAGTCTCAGCTTGGTATGTTTGCTATATGTCTGGACTGGTATTACGATTGAGTTGAACAGTCTCAGCTTGGTATGTTTGCTATATGTCAGGACTGGTATTACGATTGAATTGAACAGTCTCAGCCTGGTATGTTTGCTATATGTCAGGACTGGTATTACGATTGAGTTGAACAGTCTCAGCTTGGTATGTTTGCTATATGTCAGGACTGGTATTACGATTGAGTTGAACAGTCTCAGCTTGGTATGTTTGCTATATGTCAGGACTGGTATTACGATTGAGTTGAACAGTCTCAGATTGGTATGTTTGCTATATGTCAGGACTGGTATTACGATTGAGTTGAACAGTCTCAGCTTGGTATGTTTGCTATATGTCAGGATTGGTATTACGATTGAGTTGACCAGTCTCAGCTTGGTATGTTTGCTATATGTCAGGACTGGTATTACGATTTAGTTGAACAGTCTCAGCTTGGTATGTTTGCTATATGTCAGGACTGGTATTACGATTGAGTTGAACAGTCTCAGCTTGGTATGTTTGCTATATGTCAGGACTGGTATTACGATTGAGTTGAACAGTCTCAGCTTGGTATGTTTGCTATATGTCAGTACTGGTATTACGATTGAGTTGAACAGTCTCAGCTTGGTATGTTTGCTATATGTCAGGACTGGTATTACGATTGAGTTGAACAGTCTCAGCTTGGTATGTTTGCTATATGTCAGGATTGGTATTACGATTGAGTTGACCAGTCTCAGCTTGGTATGTTTGCTATATGTCAGGACTGGTATTACGATTGAGTTGAACAGTCTCAGCTTGGTATGTTTGCTATATGTCAGGACTGGTATTACGATTGAGTTGAACAGTCTCAGCTTGGTATGTTTGCTATATGTCAGGACTGGTATTACGATTGAGTTGAACAGTCTCAGCTTGGTATGTTTGCTATATGGCAGTACTGGTATTACGATTGAGTTGAACAGTCTCAGCTTGGTATGTTTGCTATATGTCAGTACTGGTATTACGATTGAGTTGAACAGTCTCAGCTTGGTATGTTTGCTCATTGTCGTTGATTTCCAGAAGCTGTTCAATAATGACACAGTGGTAGGTGAATCAGCAACTCGCAGACTGCACAGCCTTGAAATCAGACGAGGTTCGAGCCGAGTGGGTGCATGCGAAGATGAAGCAGAAGTGTGTCCACCAAACCTGTGACAAGAATGACCGGCATGCACCCTTCTCCATTTGCTGAAAGAGACTGAGCACAAATGGGTATGCCTGCAATGCAGTGAAACGTATTCTTAGGAACAGAACAGAGCCGAATGATAATATTTCTAACACTTCATCCCCGACAGCAATCTCTGCTGTGGTACTACTTTAACATCTAGCATTTTTTAAATTTCAGCTTACTATTTTGTTAAATTTTTAACGTTTCCTTGTTTCTTCTTAATCCAGTTAACTATCAAACCCGTCCAAGAAACAATGGGCCTGTTCTTAACGCTCCCAGACTGTTGAATGACCTCCTACGGCCCGCATGGGAACAATAACTACTTTGGCTGCTACTCCACAGTTTGTGGTCTAAGTTTCACATTACATAATTCTCGATGGCTGAATGCTGTGCTAGATAGAGCTCTCATTTGCATACTTATCAGCTAATTTCGGGACCTCGCCTGCGATCGATCGTCGGGAACACAAGATTGCTCCATTTCGTCAATTGGCGCATTTTGTCTCCAGAATCCTCTGGGACAGCTCGTTTTCCTTTGTCAAAGGGAAAAACAACATCTCTGATATTTTCTGTAAACCAGAGGTTCTCATTCTGTCTGATTATAGAGATTTGACTTGACTTAATATTATAGGGATATGACGACTTAATTTTACAGAGATCTGGCTTGACTTAATTTTTTAGAAATGTAACGACTTAATTTTATAGAGATTTGACTTCAAAATTGTATAGAGATCTGTCTTGACTTATTTTTATTGAGATCGGACTTGATAATTTTATATAGATTTGACTTGACAATTTTATAGAGATCTCTTCTTCCTCTTCTTCGTTCGTCTTTAGACCACTACTTCAATGACTATAAAGAATGCAGCAGTCGACTCAAGGCTCTGTACACTTCCGTACAGCTTCTAGAGGAAGGATATTGACTGTTGCCAAATGCTACTTCTTTTGTCGGTATACAGTGGACAGGACTGTAAAATATGTTCTGCCTTCATGGGGGCTGTGCCACAGGCACAAAGGTCTGTAGTGCCAATCTTGAACTTGTTGTACAGATGACATCTAAGTCTGTTGTGAGCTGTATGTGGCCGAAGAATTATCACCTGGTCTCGCCTGTAGAGTTGATGGTAGGTATCGTTTTCTATGTGGCCAGGATGTTCTTATAGAGATCTGACATGATTTAATCGCTCATTTTGTCCAGTGGGTTGTGGAGATCTTATCCATTGTTAATAGGACCAAATATGCGGTACAGTCAATGAGCTGACAGCCGCCATCGAGCTAAAGATATCTGCTTTCATCAGGGTCCAGATCTGATCAAGACCCTTTTCCGTCTCCAAGTGATGGTCCTGGAAACAGGCTGTAATAGTGCAGTATAGCTAACAGAATAGGAATCACAGTTGGAAGACAAGCCCAGCACCCAAAATAATTTGCTAAAACCGTATGTGCTGGGCTAATAGGCCTGCATATTGCAGCCTCGCTGCAGATTACGACACAGAACGCTTACAGTGTCTACGGGATGGACTAACCCACGTCACGCCAAATCATACTTAGTTGCCTCTTACTACATGTGTGGTGGGTTGCACTGTTTATATTCTTTGCTCCCTTTTCGGGCCTCGGTAACGGACAGGCACGCGATAGAAATCACACTGTTTAAAAGTTTCCTTGTCAATGTGTGTACGTGAATGAAATTTTTCTCAAATTTTGATCGTTTTTTTTCTCATATCCGGAATACAATAAAGAGATTAAAACAACCCATGATTCCGAGTGCGTACCATCGTCAGAACCGCCATGCCGCTCGCGGGTCTGCGCACATGCAACGCCCAAATTGTAATTAACAACAATGGCTGAAACAGAACCCAATTAGTTGTACACGAGAATAGTAACAGATGCTAATGTCGGCTAATGTTCTCAAGTAAACCAGCTTTTTAATCGTGTTTATATTTCATTCATTATTAATATTAACGTTCACTGCAGTCCTTCTTATGCGAGACTGCTTGCAATGAAAACTATATTTTTTTAAACAAAATTTATTACGAAAAAGTGTCAAGCTTCTGAATAATTACGTTCAATTCAAGTCCCCTCAGAGCCTGCAAAGTGCATAGATTCATCTGAAGAAAAAAAAGGTCGTTTCGTCACGTGTCCAGCGATTCGTGCATCACGTAGTTGTTTCAATTATGGGATCAGCAGCCGTGAAACTTACCAAGCAGGTATTTCTTCTTCTTCTTCTGCGTTCGTTCTCAATCTCCCGCCTCCAAGTCCTAAACAGGACTTTGCAAGTAGCAGGATGTAGTTCGGAGAACGGAAACGTGTCTCTAGTTTACAGCTCGGCTGCGATATATGCAACTTTCATTCCGACACATCCGTCTTCGTCAGAAAACTGATGTCCTTCAAGCGTGGCTATTGTAATTTATCATCATAATGCCACGGTCGAGAACGGTATGTCCCAGAACATGCACCGTTTCAAGACTTCCTACTCCACTTGTACAGTTTGTAAAGAAACACGCATACATTACAGTATTGAATCTTCATGCGTCGATTAATTTTGACATGTTTAATTGTTTCGCTGCTTAATAAACGGAAAACAGAGCGCAGCTCTTCTTTTGTCCGTGTCACTATTAGGGCTGCCACATTTAAACGGGTACTATGACATTGTGCTGTTCGTTTGCACCATGATACCACCTGCAGGACAAATGTGAAGTCCTTAACAACAATATTACAATTCTACACACAGCACGCGCATGCGCACGCACACACACACACGCACACACACACACACACATAGTAATTGCCAGGATATCGTTATATTTCCTACATTACATTCTTGTGACCAATTTGAAATCCATTGGGGCCTCACTAGGTCAGTTCTACTTCTTACTATATATGGTTGCTCATACATTACAGGCAGGTTTGCAAACACCTTTACGTCTCATAGTTTTAGAAACATTGCTCCAGTCTCCATCCAATATCCGTGTGTTTTATTGTTACAGGAAGAGACAATGCCAGAATCTATCGATGTATCTATGAATTCCTGGACTCCATTTGGCCGTGTGGACTGTATGAATTTGGTCAGTTTATTTGAACATTTTTATTCGATTGTCTTGCCTGATTAGAACGTCAAACTGAATTAGGTTTTCGTTGCTACAGGAAACGGCAGAGTGGAAAGAACGTTCGTTTTGTAATTCTGCGCGTAAAAGGGCAAATATTTTTTGCAGATCTTGTTCATTCTGAACGGACTGATTTATGCTTTGTAAAAGTGAGGAAGTGAAACATTTTGGTGTGTTGCTTTATTATGGTGTATGTACTGTATATCATCTGCATGTAACATGTTCTTTTTAGAACGTCGCTCTCATCATAGTATGTCTGAAAGAAACTGTTTCCCTTGCCAAACACCAGCCTCTGACACAGTCATACGCAGGCATTCCTGGGTATTGTCTTGTCTGTCTACACCTGTCTATTTTGCCTGGCACTATACCCTTTTACGAGCAGAATTACAAAACTAACGTTCTTTCCACTCTGCCGTTTCCTGTAGCAACGAAAACCTAATTTAGTTTGACGTTCTAATCAGGCAAGACAATCGAATAAAAATGTTCAAATAAACTGACCAAATTCATACAGTCCACACGGCCAAATGGAGTCCAGGATTTCATAGATACATTGATAGATTCCATTACTGTTCTCTTAAGACTGTTGTTTCTCTTGATTTGACCAAAGTATTTCAATTTTCTGGTCAAAATAAAATTGATAAACCAGTTCGCCTATATGTTCAACTCTTGCCGAATGTCTATATTTGTCTTTTTCTTCGTCCAGTGTATTCTAAGGATCTTTCTGTAATATTTTTACTCGATTCTTTGTCTAGAAGTTTTGGTAATCGCTCATGATTCGCAGCCGTATGCTGCCACCGAAAAAACACAGCCGCTCAAGACTTTCACTTTTATCGTTTTGTTGGTGTTCTGCCATAATTTCTTCAGGCTTAGCCTCTGCATTGCCATGGCTAGTCTTTTTTTGATTTCTTTGGAGCAGTCGACATTTGTGTCAGTTCTGGAGCCCAGATATTTAAAATCCTTGACCTGATCATTCCTCACCACCTGCTCTAAATTTATGTTGACATTGTGTTTTATCGGTGGTCATTATCTTTGTCTTGTCTATGTCTATACGTACGTTTTGATCTTTACTGTATTCATTTACGAATCAAAGTAGCTGCTCTAGCGCTTCTGCACATCTTGAAAGTATCACTGTGTCATCTGCATATCGTAACTCTGGAATCTCGTTACTGCCAATCGTAAATGTATCAAAACTTTCATTGTTCTCGTCATCTCTAACCTTTGTTATTATATATTTCGCATGTATGTTGTATAGATAAGATTAGAGGATAAATCCCTGTCTTATTCCCTTTTGTACTGCAAACCAATCTAATGTTTGTCCAGATACTCAGACAGCGGCTCATTTATCTTGAAATGTTTGAATGAGATGAATAATATGTACAAGAAAAAGTCCCTTTCTTTTATGATGTTCCACAGTTTCTGATGTTTTACCAAATCAAAGGATTTGAAGTAATCAATGAAGCACGTGTACAGGTCTACGTCAAACGCTCTACGTTTTTCGTATATATTCCTCATATTGAAAATATGAACTCTGGTCCCTCTGTCTTTTCTCAAACCTGCTCGGACTTCGTTAATTTCAGATTCAAATAGTTTCTCTATATTTCTCAATAGGATCATCAACAGTATCTTGCTAGCGTGGCTGATTAGTACGACAGTTCGATAGTTTGTGTACAGGTTTAGATTACCTTTTTTCGGTAGAGAAATATAAATTGATTTCTTCCACGCTTCTGGTCACTCTGAGCTGTGCCAGATCTTTTTACACAGTTTGTGATAAACTCGAGCACTGGACTTCCCATCTGCTTGCATTAGCTATGTTTGTATACCATCACATCCTGTGGACATTTCCTGTTTCCGGCGTTTGATTCTGAGCGTACTTCCTCCATTGTTGGTTCAGGTTCTTTCACATCTTTTGGTAGGATTGTAACTGAGCACTTTGCGGTTTCTTCATACATGATTCTACAGTGCTCTCTCCATCTATTCACTATGTTGTTGTTTTTTTTCTGTTAGTGTGTTGTCCTCTTTGTCATTGAGGACATACGGAACCGGCTGGAATTCTCTTGTCAGTAGTCTTATCTCCTTAAAGGCATCTCCCTCCCTGAATTGTTGCTGCAAATCTTTTATGTCTTTATAAGTGTCCACTTTGTACCTTCTTCTATCTTCTGTTATTTCTCTTCTAACTTTTCTTGCTTAGTTTATATATGATGTGTTGGTCCCCTCACGTCCCATTTGTTTTAATTGTGTTCCTTTCTTTAATGAGTTTCAGTGTTTCTGCTGTATAAAAGGACTTAAATAAATTCAATAACGAAAACGGATTAAATCTGACCATTAAATACATCTGTTGTGTCCTAAACCAGAATGTGGAACCAATATGCATCAGTGCATGAGCTGACAGCAGCCAGCGATTCATGGTTGGCTGCTTGCATCAGAATCAGCGAACCACAGCTGACAAGACCTCATTTCGTCTCCACGTGACCACCCTGGAGAAGGGCTGCACTAGCCACTAGTGTAGTCTGGCCAAAGAATAGGGTGAAGAGGGAAGGCAAACCTGGTACTCAAAAAATGTGTGGAACGAAATGCGCAGTAATCGGAGCCTCGCTATACAATTACGACACAACGTCTCAACTTCTTTTTCAGAATGAACGCCGAATAAGAAGAAGAAGAAGAGGAGGAGGAGAAGAAGAAGAAGAAGAAGAAGAAGAAGAAGAAGAAGAAGAAGAAGAAGAAGAAGAAGAAGAAGAAGAAGAAGAAGAAGAAGAAGAAATAAGAATGCTTTCTTTAGAGGACGCGTGTAGTGTCATAAGTAGTAATTCATCTAGGTCATGTATGAGATGGAACATTCTAACTTCAAACCGTCTGCTGTCCTCTAAGACCGTTTGGCTTGGCTTCGTTCGTTCTCAATCTTCCGCTACCAAACCTTAAAAGGGCTTAAGTAGCAGAATGTAGTCCAGAGAACGGAATGCGTTGTGTCGTAGTTTACAGCTTGACTGCGATATTTGCACCTTTCTGTCCAACACATCCGATTTCAGCAAGAATTATTTTGAGTACCGGGTTAGCATTCCCTTCTCCTTAGCCAGTCTGCTCTGCTCCAGCCTGTTGTCCAGGATCACCGCGTGGAGGTGTAGAAGGGTCTTGGCAGCTCTGTTTCGCTGGCCCTGGCGCTAGCAGTCAGCTACGGGTTGCTGACCGCTGCAGCTTATGCGCTGCTCAGCATCTTGATCCCGTTTGACCGTTTGATCGTTATCGGTTTATCCAACCCTGTCTTTTCTCACTCCTTACGGGTTCTTGGACAGTCACTTCCGCTCGCTTGTTTCATCACCACGTCGGCTGTACCACTGACGAGTTAGTCCATGGTAATCATTCTCGAATTCGTATGTGCTATCCAGCTAAGTCCGTTTCGTACTCATGTATGTGCTCATATCTTTAATGTGTGTATTCATCGTTAGCTCTGTGATTTGTTAGCTCATGGTTATGTTATTTACTGTTCCTGAAAAAGTAATTTAGGTCGCAACGTGTCTTTTTTCTGTTTTCGTCTTGGTGCGAATCTACTCATACATGTAGATGTTTTTACACTTCCTCTAGAAGATGAAACATTTTGATTTCAACACGTATGTTGTCCATAAATAGAGAGAGTACTCTGACTTCAAAATGGCTGCGGTCCATTACTAGATAGAGCATTCTGACTTCAAAATGGATGCGGACCATAAAGAGATAAACCACTCTGACTTCATAATGGCTGCGGACCATAAAGAGAGAGAGACCCCTCTGACTTAAAACTGTTTGTGGTCCATTAGGAGTGCAAACTGTTTCCTGGGTCTCCACTTGGTGGCTGAATAGGGTCTTGGTCAGTTAGGATTCGCTGACGTTGATGCAAGCAGTCAGATATGAGTCACTGACTGAGATCAGCTCATTCAAAGGTTCGTCTTCGGTCTGTAGCTTGTACAGCTTTGAGTTTAGTGTTGAATTATTTGAGCCAGTGTATTTTCCTTAACTTCCCATACATGATACAGTTCTGAAATACACGATCTGCAATTTTTTTATTTAGTCTAAGCGGTAACAGTTGAAATGCGGACAGTCGAAATCTGTATGTGTCAATGCAATCTGGTTTGTCCTGTCCTGATGAGTGGAATTGTGATCTGTCCCTATCAGTCAAGGGTGTGATTGTTATCATTTGGTTTGACCTGTTTTTTTCTGACAGCCTAGATAGCTTTTTCTTTTTCAAATTACACAATTTTGATTTCTAAATGTTCACAATCTATAGCAAGAAAATGTACCTATTTATTCCCCGGTAATAAAGTAAAGTAAAGTAACCGATAGCATTACTGCCGTAGTGGTGTGAGGTGTTGGCGATCTCAGATTTCAAAGGCTCGGCTATATGAAAGCGGTAGCCATCTCCTCTCCCTCGCAGCTTTTACTTCCCGGACTGAACCGGTACCCACTTTAGGCTGGGTCGACCCGAGCGTCGTTGCGCTCTGAAAAAATGTGTTTCCGCCGAGTTAACCACTGCGCTACACGAATCACTTGTTCCCCGGTACACCAGATAAATCAATGTTAATGTTGTTTGTGTGTTTGTTTGTGTCTTCTCCAAACTACCCCTACTGAGTTCCTCACTGTTGGCAAGTTCTCTCTGATAACAAGTTGTATTGGCTCTTCTAATTTCCTTCGGCGTACTGAAGAACGTAAATGGGACTTCTCCTTGCTGTAGTGTAGCACAATGCTTCTCATCATTCTCATTACTACAGGGATCACAGTGTTGACCCCTGCTTCGTTGAATATGCTGCTGTAACACAGCCAGTTTATGTGTGCACGGGGTGGATATGAAGGGAGTTCTTAGCCAGTATATTGCACCAGGGCTTGAAGTTAATTTTCTTTCTGAAACTTAGAAATATAAACTGTAACTTAGAATTACCGAACCTGCGTCTTATTTCCGAATCAATATTTCTGTATCATTCATTTTTAAATTACCGTTTGAACTAAGCTCACATTTGCATGCCTTCTATTTTAGATAGCCCCAATGTAGCGTAACACAATTATTATTCATTATTGATCGCTTTTTCGGGGGAGCGAAGAAGGAGGGGGGAGGGGTGAGCAGGCACAATTGCAGCTGCCTGCGATACAGGAAGCATGTATTCTAGCATTTGTAGAAATTATGTCAATAGTAACGGTTTATCAGGATGAGCCTGCTTGGCTGCTAGCCCCATTCACAACCCTCTTTAATCGCATTTTACTACACGTTTTGAAGTACAATGACCCTATTCTTTTCACTCGCTGGGTAAAACACATTGTCCCGATAAAAAGTGCAGGCTTCCATTCTTAAACCTAACCGTGTCTTTCTTTTTAATGGAACTTTTCCAATCTTTTCTTGGCTGTCTTGGCACGGAATGAAAGGTGTGAAAGAAATTATATCAAAAATCGTATCTATCGCACGTCTCGGTGCGTGCCTGATCCCAGTTCCCGAGGCCTAATGTGAACAGGCACGAGTGCTCTTGAAAACTGTTGATCCGCACAAGAACTGAGAACTGGGCAAGTATTCAATCAGTACAATTCTTTGTCATTGTCTGTACAGAGGTGTCCCACTCGCTACAGGCTCAACCGAAATGCTTGTCCCTGGTAGTATCCTTAGTTCAACTGTCGTCAGTCCTGCAGGGAGTTTTCTTGGAGCTAAGCTCTTATCAGGGCTAAGTGCTTTATAGCTCTGTTCGAGTGTTCAGGCATAGGTGCTGCCATTATTGTGTTAAAACATACGCTCTGATATTACAAAACTGTGCTTTTCAAAGAGTGTGTCGTCTCTCAAAATAAGGTCAACATTTGAATCGACGAAAAGCATTTCAAATCTGAAGACAGCAGTACTTCGTTATACACTTCACACTGTGAATAGTTAAGCAATGAGTTTTACAGGAATATCTAGAAATCATACGAGAATACATATAATAATTAGTTGATTATACTTGTAATATCATTAAAAATTATATGGCAGTACGTGTAATATAAGATGATATTTAGTAATGATTATTAGAAATTGCATGATAACTCGTCATTATATATTATATAAGAACTTACATTGATGGCTCGTCATTATAAAACAAATTATATTGATGATTCATCATAATATATTATGTAAGAAATTACATTAATGACTCGTCATTATATATTATATAAGAAATTACATTGATGACTCGTCATTATATATTATATAAGAAATTACATTGATATTGATGACTCGTCCTTATATATTATATAAGAACTTACATTGACGGCTCGTCATTAGAAAATATATAAGAACTTACATTAATGGCTCGTCATTATATAGGAAATTACATTGATGGTTCGTCATTATATAATAAATTACATTGATGACTCGTCATTATATAATAAATTACATTGATGACTCGCCATTATATATTATATAAGAACTTACATTGATGACTCGTCATTGTATAATAAATTACATTGATGACTCCTCATTATATAAGAAATTACATTGATGATTCGTCATTATATAAGAAATTATATTGATGACTCGTGATAATATATTATGTAAGAAATTACATTGATGACTCGTCATTACATATTATATAGGAAATTACATTGATGACTCGTCATTATATATTGTATAAGAAAATACATTGATGACTCGTCATTATATATTATAAAAGAAATTACATTGAAGACTCCGCATTATATAAGAAATTACATTGATGACTCCTCATTATACAAGAACTTACATTGAAGACTCGTCATTATATATTATATAAGAACTTACATTGAAGACTCGTCATTATATATTATATTAAATGATGATCTGGTCATGTCATAAGATATTACACGACCACTCTCGTCAGTACACAGGTTATTACACGATGGCTCACGTCATGTCAAAAGAGATTAGAATGCAATGCTGGTCATAACATAAGATATTAGACGATGTCAGATTCGGTCTTTATTTCAGTCAAAAATGGAGCTCTCATTAGACTTCCATCTTCACTTTGCCCATAAAGAACATAGATCATCCAAAAATGTTGTCATGCAATTTGTTTCCAGTACCATGATTATTTTACTTATTTACAACCCTCTTCGTCTCTTTCATGACAACGGTCACAGAATGTCGCTCAACGGCTGACCTCGAGTTTGGAACAATTTCGTTTGAGTCTATTCCCTTAATGTCGGTCTCCCGCGACATATCTGTCCCAGCAGAGTTGTGTGGCTGTTATCAACGCCAGCAGATTTATTTGTATGGGTATGCGAATAAAGTGTTTATCTTGCCGATCCAGCAATCACATAGTGGAAGATTCTGCCTGGACTTCGAGCAGACAAAAGATTAGATGCGGTTAATATGTGTCCTGTCCTCGATTCGGAGCACATGTAGGCCAAGATTTAGGAAACTGTTTCAGATAAATGTTTGGGAAGTGCAATTTCTAGAACAATCCAATCTGGTTCAAATACCACGTACAGGGAACGCTATTCTCATATACAATGGCGATCTTTTGTTTAAACTAACCATAATAGGGCATATTATGTTAATAAAAACATAATAAGGTTACTTTTCAGACCTCTCATCTTCCCATACGGGTAGGGACGATACGAGGACAAGTCCGTAAATAGGTCACATATTGTTTCGTTATTTAATATATTTGATTCAAACTTAATAATAATGTATTATTGCACTTACTATTTGATTCAAACTTAATAATAATGTATTTTGCACTTACTATTAGATTCAAACTTAATAATAATGTATTTTGCACTTACTATTAGATTCAAACTTAATAATAATGTATTTTGCACTTACTTTCCCTTATTTCTGAACATAATTTCCACCAACATTAATACGCTTATACCATCGCTTTAACAGTGCGCCGAAACCTGCCGCAAAGAAGTATTTCATCTGCTGTCTCATACACATTTGTACGTCACGTTCAGCCTCTCCTGTATTTACGAAACATCTTCCGCCAATGTGGGATCAAGCATTAAAATGTAAACTAAACCATGCCAACACTCTACCACAGTTACTACACTGTATATCGTTATTTGCGAATCGCTCAAATCATCTCCACTACCCGCACAAATGCTTCGATTGCAGCCTGATCATGGAGACCTGGTTGCGCTTCATCAGCAATTTGTTAACTTCTTTCTGAAATTTTTTCGACCAAGTTATGCAATGCTTTACACGACAAACATTTGTCATTGTAAGTAGAAAGAAGTTCTTTACGAACATCATATGCAGAGTTTGTTTGAAAGAGCATGCTGTTATTTAATTGTACACAATGTGAACACACATACCATGTTGTACGTGAGCTACGCATGTGCAAGAGAAATCTATCGTCTGCTACATACACTAATCACAAAGCTGGATGTTGCTGCTGCCTAATGACACCTTTAGAAACTGCCAACTATATTTTACAACTATCCCGTGTTAGTTTATAAACTTCTTCCTGGCTTACCCTCACGGCCCAAGCTAGAAACCAAAGATACCATTCGTTGCAGAATGGTTCTCTGAATACCAATTGTTTGATAAACAATATAGCGACAAGCTAAACATGACAAAGATCCGCATGTTAATAACGTCAAAAGCCGTGGATATTTCAGGTCGGACAAATGAACATAAGAGACAGAAATGCATCAACAACAACGAGGAAGAAATTGACAGAATGGCGTGCACAGCAAAATGTGGAGATGTTGTTGAATATGGTTTAGCTTTCATTGATTTTAGCGATTGCACACTCACTTTAACTACTAACTTGGGCAGTAATAATTTGTTATATTGTCTCATTTGTGTTCCATGTGAAGCAGAGAGGCATTCCAGTAGCTGGTATCCTTATAGGACGCATGTATTTTAAGCGCTTAAATGTGATAAGAACAAAAAGATCGCTATGTAGCAATTCTGTTTATATGAGGAATCTACTAGTCCCATGTTCAAATATCTTTAGCTTTCATTTTGCGTATATTTACATACATACATACATACATACATACATACATACTCACACGCACGCTCGCGCGCTCATACACACACACATACACACACACACGCATACACATACATTCATACACGCTGTTCTGTAGTACGGGGATCAAATGGAAGTGGATTCCTTAATATCGTCCTGTACGAGACTCAGTTGCAGTGATTAACCATCAAAGTTTTCTTTCCTTACGCCTTAGATTCGACACTTTCAACCAAAATGAGCATTTTGGGGGGTTAACACACAGCCCTGGCTGCGTTGGAAAGTGTTGTCACTATTGTCCTCTGTGTCCTTCATTCTTGATAACGACTTGCATTATTTGGCATGCTGTGACCAGTTACTCGCGTTCTCATTCCTGTCTTGTGCCTCAGTGGTCGCCCTTTCCTCCTTTGTAGAGTAAATGAGCAAGAAGGATTGTAAGGCTGACGACAACAAAGCTACAACCCGCTTAACCAACAACACGATAAATCAATGCATATTCTGAGATATTGCGAGACTTGATAGTCCCGAAAGCTTTTTGCCGGCTTGTAAACCACTTCTTAAACCCGTCCTGAGGCTATCAACGCTGACTGGTGCGGCTCTCACTAATCGAGTTCACACCTCACTCCAGATAGTTTTCTTGGAGGCTGATACCCGCTGATCGATGGAACAATTTGCACCCGAACAAAAAATGTCTTTGTCCTCGATCAAGACTGCACTACATTCTCAGCTGGTCTATTAGTGTGGTAGCGCAATCAAGCGGGTTATCATGGGAGAGAGCACAGGAAAGCCATTAAGTCCCTAGCAGCGTTAGGATATACACGATGTCTCTTCATATATATATATATATATATATATATATATATATATATATATATATATATATATATATATATATATATATACACGAGGCGTGTTCAAATGAAACCGAACCAAACTGTAACAAGTGAACAAGTACGATACGCATGATGACGTCACTTCTAGTGTAAACGGCAAATTTTGCTAAATTTCATTATCCAACTTATAGTTTCCTCAGCAAACTGTTGAAAATATGGGGATTGTGAATTCATCCAGAGTTGATCAGCAAGCGGTGATTCGGTTTCTAACAGCTGAAGGATGTCGACCAGTTGACATTCATAGCAGAATGCAGCAGTGCATGGTGACAAAAAGTGTGTCGAAGACAACAGCGAAGAACTGGACAACAGTGTTTAAAGAAGGACGTGAGCTAACGCAACAACATGCATCTGACCTGGTCTCGGAAGATCCTTCGTTAACTCACGTCCTTCACTTTTGTCACCATACATTGCCTGCATTCAACTGGTCGACATCCTTCAGAAAATCAAATAAACATGCAAAAAGAACATGAGAGTTTCCTAGAACAATTCCGGATAAAAATGGAAACAGGCGCAATGAAAAATATAGAGATAATAATTGGACACTATTCTACACTCAATTCCATATTCAAAAAATGGATACATATATAGATAGATGATATTTCAATTGAATTCACGAAACCAGCCTGAAATAACTCAAAGAATTACTTTCTTATAATGTGGAGACTATTAACCGATAAGACATATAACATAGAGTACACCGTCAGTGATCGTCTAAATCTATACACGAAACAAAATCGAATGCAGTTGATGGCAGACAATGCCATATGATAATTCTAATATCACGTGTTTCTAACAAGTCTGCTGAAAATAGATTAGAAAGGACTTTATTAAAAGATTTAATCTGTACTAAATGAAAATCAGTTTTAGTTCAGAAAGAATAGAGACGCAGTTGGAGCAATGCGATTTCTCGCAATTAGATTATTGGATCATTTAAATGACTATGAAATGGTCTATCACGGGGTACCAAGAAGCAAACGTGTACCCCTTTGTTGAATAGAACATAATAAAATTAAAATAAAACTAATACAGTACACAATGGATGTTTCTTATCAGCTAGCTTCTTTAATGTTTATTCAAGGGGAGAAAGACTAACGTCTGGTCACGCAAAATGTACTGATCAGACATGTTAGGGTCAGGCAAAACATACTAGCCAAGACCCTCACCTCGGCTTCCTAGTAGCCCTCCTTGGAAACGGGCTGTTTTCAAGGCAGCCTGGCTAACCAGGTGAGGGATCGACGTGATCCCCGTAGTAGTGAGTGACACACAGATCAAGCAAAGCATAGCAACCGCCTGGAGGACCCCGGTCCACCTTCATGAGCACTCTCGGGATGTGAGGAAAGCTACTGCAACCCGCCACTTAACGTCCTTTTCAGGGGCACAAAAGAGTAAACTACTCATTGTGGGCATTCGCAAACAACAAACAACAAACAAAAAACAACAAACAACAGTTCTGTTACCAGAAAATGGACACATGTGTTAAAGTCAATGGAGAGTGAACATGTGCCATCAAATTTGTATGACTAAGCCACCATAAAAAGAACAGAGAAATAATTACTAACTGGACTCAACAATACAGCAAAAAATAGTTGGTATGAAGATGATTACTAGCAAAACGAAAGTGGCGGTAATAGCCAAACAAACCCAAGAAATATATGTTTCGAGAGACAGACCATTGAACAAGTGCTGAGGTTCTCACATTTAAACCAGGTTATTACAGATGATACTGGTTGTGGTGGTGAAATCGAGTCTACCATCACCGTAGCAGATAAACCATTCCACAAGGAACAAAAGTTTCTAGCATCCGGCAACAACTATCTACGGCTGAGGAAAAGAATGATAACCAAACATTGAAACATGGATTCTTTAAAAAAAATAAAGAAAATACTTTAGAAGCTTATGAGAAATTAGCTATCACATGGTGCAGAGTGAGCTGAACAGAAACAAATGTCAAACGAGTAAGGACTAAATGATGAAGCTAGACTGTGGTCACTTGGTCGCAGTATGAGACATAAAGGCCTTCTATGTTAAATATTATAAGGCATAATTCGGGGGAAAAGGTAAAAAGGACATCCGAGAAATATTGACATCACACAGGTGTGCAAGAACATCTAGGTGCGGGATCTTGATGAGGTATTGTTGTTGTTCGTCCATCACGAATAATGAAGACTTGTGTTTTTTAATCGTTCAACCATGAGTATTCTGTGAGTCGGGATCGTTGGGGGAGGGGGGGGGGGGGTTGATGGTTGTTGTTAAAGAAGTTCTCAATTTAGTTTTCAGAACCGAACAGGCCTTCACAAAGCACGCTGTAATTGGAATGCATTAGAAGTGGTTTTCCAACTAGCCAATGTTGGAAATCTATGACCCTTTCCTGTCTTCTTCTTCAGCTTCTTTGTCTTCGTCTCTTTCGTACGCTTGTATATGTCAACTTAAACATCTCTAAAGAAAGCAGTGGTCCGCATGATATCATCTGTAGCTCCAAAGAGTTTGTCTTGGATTGGGACTGGAGATGGCCAAATCTACCTTCTCTGTAACCCGTATGTGGGACACTTCTGTAACGGATGTTCAGCATTGTGACTGTTCAATTTGCAGCATGCAAGCGTGTTCTCATTTTCTGGCATATGATCTCCGTTAAAACGATAGATCTATTGTTTGTGGATATTTTTCTTACTTAAAACGAGAGACGTCTGCTGTTTGTGGATGTTTTTCTTACTTAAAACGAGAGACGTCTGCTGTTTGTGGATGTTTTTCTTACTTAAAACGAAAGACGTCTCCTGTTTGTGGATGTTTTACTTCCTCTGACGAATTGGTGTTTGTCTTCTAAGCGGATCTTTAGTTTCTTCACATCTGATTTTCATTTTATTCGTTAGTCAGAATCTACAGTTCACTTGTGTGCGCTGAACGTCTGCTGTTGCAAAATATTTCAAAATTGTATTGTATTTCATATTGCTATTCTCAGGCTCGTATTAGAGCATGTGTGCTTCTTGTAACGTACATATTCGGCAGCAGTATTTGAAAAATTGGTAAGACACTCCCGTTTCAGGGTTTGGTAGTAGGAGATTGAGAACGAACGAAGAAGAAGAAGAAGAAGAAGAAGAAGAAGAAGAAGAAGAAGAAGAAGAAGAAGAAGAAGAAGAAGAAGAATCTGGCGTTGAATATTCTAACTCTGGTGTCAATCTTGATATCTTTAAATCTCCAAATGTTGGTTAATGTTAACAACGTTATTATTGTCTTTCTAATTGTGATCTTTGCATCTGCGTCTAATCTTGCTGTTTGCATCTGCGTCTAATCTTGCTGTTTGCATCTGCGTCTAATCTTGCTGTTTGCATCTGCGTCTAATCTTGCTGTTTGCATCTGCGTCTAATCTTGCTGTTTGCATCTGCGTCTAATCTTGCTGTTTGCATCTGCGTCTAATCTTGCTGTTTGCATCTGCGTCTAATCTTGCTGACATCAAATTTCAGAATCAATCCAAAGGGCAATAATGTCGCAATAAGTTTCATTATTCCTGTAGTCTGTAGTCAGCGATATAATGTTACATGCTTGCTCAATATCCTTGAGGTCACCAGTTTTCTTCTTCTTTATACGTGCAATCATATCAATTGCTTGACGACTTGATAAGCTGACACGTGTAATATTAGGCTAGGTATACGTAGCAACAATTCCAAACTCGAATCTTCAACAATGGAAGCTAAGCGCCCACAGCTAATGCTTTTAGACAAAACTAAACCGAACAGGGAGCGAAATATAGTTTACCCAGCATAAAAACTAACACTAATTAATCGATACATTTTCTCTAAATCGGTTACATTTTCGATCAAAAAATCTTTACAAACCTTAGATAGTATACATAAATACAAGTGTATGTATGTGTTTGTGTGTGTGTGTGTGTGTGTGTGTGTTGACTTGTGTCTTCTCTGCAACTGATCTAAAGTGCCACTACTATAGTTGGGTCCCTCAACATAAAGTCTGTGTTCGAGACTTTGTAATGGTGGTTTCAATAGTACTGGTTTTGCATTAGGAGGCTGTTGGGAAAACTCTCGTTAGTCGCCTCTTGCGACATTCATGGAAGGCTACAGCAGTCTGGACACCACCCGGGTTATATATATAAAATCAACCACAACGTGAAGACATTGGCTCATTTTCCTAGAAACATCACAGAACCTAAACTATAAAACTACTTTACATACGCCTTATTTTCTCAAGCCCCTCACTCAAAATGTCTTTCTTGTCCGCTCTCGACCCTTCACACCCTTCTTGCTGCTCTCCATTCACCTTAGCTCTCCAAGCTGAGGCATACAGACAGGCGCAATAAATCCCAGGAACAAGTGTCGAAACAGAGCTTTGCTAATTCTCTGATTATCCCTTCCCTGCCCAGGGTTTCCTTTACCAGCTCTCTATTACAGAGGTTGCTGTGATAAGGCATGCAAAGATGTGATTAGACCAAGCCAGGACGACGAGAGGGGTCCCATATTTTGTACCCCTTCTATTAGTTCTGGGTGTGAAATCCTTTCTGTGATTGAAGGGCCTTACAATGAGAGGCGACAATAAACAGGAGCTTTGACAGGGTCTAGCGCTGGTGTGCGCTGGGATAAAGTGTTTCTCCCTCCTTTTCTTTTTTCTCAGTCCAACCGGTCCGAATTAAAAAGAGCGATTTAAGTTTTATTACTCGGGTTGAAAGCACGTTCTCAGTGTTTGAAATATGCGCCATATTCAAGGCAGGTGTGTCTTATTCCAAAGAGAAAGAATTTGAGCTCTCCGATCACGACATTTCTCAATATACCCAGATGTAGCTTGGTGTTTTACTGAAGTTATGGACGATCGGGATACGGCGTGGCCTAGTGGGGTGAAAGTCGCTCGGCTTAACAATCCCAACGCACTTGGGACGAATCCCGACCTGTCCAGTCTGGCAGACTCGAGACTTGTTCTGATACGATCGCTTCTCCACGTACGGGAAATAATGACAACCTATGGTACTGTACATCCGTCAACAAACTAATAACAACCAAATAGGTTGACAGCTGTGGGAGCGACGTTCTGCAAAAGAAATTATACTTGCTGCTGCAACTGGGGATGGCCAGTCAGCTAGGTAGGTAAACGCCACCCTACTTAACGAACACCTGAGAACTAGTCCATTCAATCCTCTGAAATGGAATCCTCTTCAGCAGTGCTCTTCAAACTGGGCGATAGCTCCTACTAGTCAGCCATTTTATCTTTCATGTGGGCGGTAGCAGAATAACTGCATTTTGTATTTTTTCTAAATGTTATTATAATTATTATGACAATGCAGATGGGGGAAAGATTAACGGCTGGTCAGGTAAAATATACTGGCCAAGACCCTCACCTCGACTTCCTAGTAGACCTCCTTGGGAACAGGCTATTTTCATGGCAGCCTGGTTAACGAGGTGAGGGATCGATTTGATCCCCGCAGTAGGGAGTTACACGCAGATGAAGCCAAGCCTAGCACAGCCGCCTAGAGGACCCTGGTCCACCTTCATCAGCACGCTGGGATATGAGGACAGCTACTATAGCCCGCCACGTAACTCCCTTTTCGGGGCGCACAAAAGAGTAACCTACTCATTGTTGGCATTCGCAAACAACAACAACAACACCAGGACAATGCAGTGGCTACACAACCTGAGGAATGCCAAGTGAGAATTTGGAGAAGCTGTGTTTTTCTCGTGACAGCACACGGCTTGAGTTTTCCAAAGCTCAAGGAAGAGAACCGACTCCTTCCAGTCGAAATGTTATAGAAAGGTACTCAGAATATTATGGACCGAAACAAATGAGAATGCAGACATTCCACAGGAGTTGGACGTAGAAGAGAACTGGTTCATCAATTCCATCATGAACAAAAATATGAAATACTTTGGCTACATCAGCAGACACAACGGGCTTGAGAGAACGGTAATGGAGGGTATGATGCTGGGCAAGAGAGACAGAGGGATACCAAGAAAGCGATGGCGTCAAGATGTCAAGGAATGCTTGAGCATGACTCTAGGACAGGCTGTAGATTTGAAAGATTTAGTTTATTTCAGACGGGTCGTGATGGCAGCGATGTTCTGCAAATGACATGCCCCATGATGATGCTGCTACTGTTGATGATGATGATGTGTGTTGTTTTTTTTTTCAATTTTTAATGTATTTAAAATATTCAAAATATACAGACTCAGTGGACGATAGCGAAATTTTCTTAAATTTTGTTTTTAGTTTGCGGTTAGGAAAATGTCCACTCACGAAAGTTATAAAAGTGCGTGCCAGGTATAAAACGGTTGACGAGCCTTGCTCTGCAGCAGTGTCTAACATGGTACATAGTCACCTTTTTTCACCATCTTCCCCGCATTCGAAGAGTTTTGGGACTACATCGGCATTCACTGTCACCCTACTGACTGAAAGGCATAAGGCAGCAAGAAAGTTTAGTTCCCGTCTCCTAGATTACCACATATGGCTTTTGAGCGTCACTATCTAGACCATTCTAGTGCTATGTCGGCTGACACACTCACACCTCGACCAGGCTCGTGTTATAAGGAACAATCCTAGCTGCTCTTGGAACACAGGTTTCAAAGAACGCTCTTCATCGTCCTTGGGCCGTCTTTCTAAACTCCACCTATATCACCATCTGCTCTTATCTCCACTTTCCCCTTTTTACGCCGCGTGGTGGTATAGTTCCCTTATTTCTGTTCCCTTATCAGTTCAAATCCCGTGAATCCCAGCTACATCATTTGCTATTTGTTTTCAAAGGAAGATTTTGTCAATCTCTATTTTCTCTCTATAATCTCCAGCTGTATTGATTGTGGCCGTGTTTATTATACGCTCGTATTACAAAATATGGAAGACAGACTACTGAACACTACACCATGTTGAAAATCAAACGTAGGATGAATATTGAAAGAGCGGGTGTAAATGCCGAAAGAAGTGAGGATCCTGTGTATTTTTGAACATTTAAGCTACAAGAATAATTAACATACACACTGTTTGTTATCTGTAACAGAAAATTATAACCTTACAAGTCTACCCAGAGTGCAGTAGCGTCGATAATGTTAGATATGTGGTTGCCGAACTGCTCAGCGCGACGGGATGTTAAGTTTAACGACAAGCTTAAAAAGTCATGAAAGATTAAGAGATATTTTCAAAACATGCACGCGCCAAACATAAATATGAAGGTCACCAAACAGAAATAGAAAGGTGAACAAACATAAATGTGAATGTCATGAAACATAAATGTGAATGTCATGAAACATAAATGTGAATGTCATGAAACATAAATGTGAATGTCATGAAACATAAATGTGAATGTCATGAAACATAAATTTGAATGTCATGTTTCTATATATTTTCTGTTTCATGTGCGGCACACTTCCCTTAGTCCTTCCTCTTCTGTGTATTTTATATTCTTGCAATCATGATTGACAAGTTGTGTCCTGTGCATGATGGAAGGCTCCTCCCTTGCTGGTCTTCTTGTTGACCCCCCTTAGGTAGGAATATCGATGTCTTTAAAGTTCATGCCAAGACAGCTACTAACAGCCTGCTCTCTAAGATGTTCAACTGCCATGTGCTTTTTTTTTTGTGTGTGCGCAACGTGTACACTGGACCCCAGAGTTGTGTGTTCATCTCCGAAAGGACTTCACACCCGCCCCCACTCCTCTCCTGCCCCCTCCTATTTCTTTTCTTGATTCCATTTATTCGTTTCTCGAGAAACGAATACCTTACATGTCACCTATATAAACCTCTTCGTCTGATAGAATATGGCTTGGCTTCGTTCGTTCTCAATCTCCCGCTACCAAACCATGAAAGGGCTTAAGTAGCAGAATGTAGTCCAGAGTACGGAATGCGTTGTGTCGTAGTTTACAGCTTGACTGCGATATTTGCACCTTTCGGTCCAACACATCCGATTTCAGCAAACATTTTTTTAGCACTTGGTCAGCATTCCCTCTTCGATCCCTTCTCCTTAGCCAGTCTGCCCTGCTGCAGCCTGTTATGCAGGATCACCGCGTGGAGGTGTAGAAGGGTCTTGGCAGCTTTGGTTTGTTGGCCCTGACGCTAGCAGTCAGCTATGAGTCGCTGACCACTGCAGCTCATGCGCTGCTCAGCATCTTGATCATATGACAAATATGTGTGTAGAAAACCGTTGAATTTTCCGAAATTTCCAACATTTTATTATGTAATATAATTTATTTTATATCAAACGGACAGCGTTATTAATAAGAACAATATTATTTGATAAATTTTCACACGTCAATACGTGTTTGCTTTGATGGTGACATAATGTTTGTTTGTCTAAAAAAAATGGAATATACAATAGAATACCCGACAAAAACAACTTACACCTCCCTTGGAATTTGTTTAGGGTGTCGACAATGCTGCAGTGAATTAGCTGACAGCAGCCAGCTATTCATATCTGGGTGTACGCATTAGGGTCAGTCACCCATAACTGACTAAGACCCTATTCCGCCTAGGATTGCCGGCCTTAGAAACAGACTGCATCCGTGTAGCCTGGCTAAGAGATGAGGGATTGAAAAGGGAGGGAAGGCCAATCAGGTTCCAAAAAAGTTAGTTGAAATTAGATGTGCCAGGTCCAAAGGTGCACACATCGCAGCCTCTCTGTAAACTACGACACAGCATCGCAATTGTCATTTTTAGGACGAAGGAAGAATAAAAGAAAGAAAGAAGCAGAAGAAGATGAAGAAGAAGAAGAAGAAGAAGTAGAAGAAGAAGAAGAAGAAGTAGAAGAAGAAGAAGAAGAAGAAAAAGAAGAAGAAGAAAAAGAAGAAGAAGAAGAAGACGAAGATTCTGCTTATTTTGTAAATTAATATTGTTTTATGTGTGCGTAATATTTTTATTTTCATAGTGTCCTGTGGTCAAATTACAAAAAAACTGTTTTATATTACAAATATAACATTTGTTTCTGGTTGATTTTTTAAATGTATTTCTTATGATCAACAACTTTCGTTTTCGTTTGCAAATAGTGCCATCCGAAAGTGTTGCCCAAAGTCTGGTTAATAAGCAGACGTACAAGATGTACATGCGTGAGCGGGAACTATCTTGGCACTGATGTTTGTAAACGTGTAAAACAAAGACTGAATCAATAACGAAACAATTAAGGGAGCGAACCATTCTGCGTTATGTATGCTCGTGATTACTATCCTGATGTGAGTATACAATAAAATCAGGGGCATTTGCATGAAACAACAAATTAGTGCTGGAAAAGGAAGTAGTGAAAGGAAATGAAAATCAGACAGTTCAATCATGCCATGCAGATCATCTCTGTCCATTATTGAAATCAATCAATAAAACCCGTTTCAGCTCCTTGTAGATGACATATATTCCACATAAACACGGGAAATGATCGTGTCCTAAGCTATTCTCTCCAAATCTGTGCACATCTTCCTTGGTTCTGTTATGACTGTCTCAAAATTATCATCTTTGATTCTTCGTGCAGATAGGCACGTGAGCTCAACATTGTATGTGATATCCGCACAATTGTTCTGTGTTCCCTACTTCGACATGCGCAGTAGCATGCATTGGGCTTAATGTTTCTTCTGTAATAATGGACCAATCAGAAACAATATTGGGTTTGGTGATTCAGTAGACACGTTGACTGAATTGAAAATTAACAACACTGAGACTCAGTGGCCTAGGGTTTGTGAGCTTGGCTTATAATTCCAAAGTGCCAGATTCAAATCACGGCGTGTACAGTTTGACAGATTTGGCATTTCGTGAATTTTTTCATGGTGTGACCGATTTTTCCAGTTGACCCAGCTGTAAATGGATACCTAACGAACTCAGGAGAAACTTTCAACGCCGCTCTGGAAGCTGCGAAGTTCGTGCTCCATTTCTGCATTTCCAGCAATGAACGTGACAGCACAAATGGGAACACCCAAGTGCTATGTAGTCTGTTCTATTATCCATTATCCATTTTTTTATAATACTTTAATGCCCCAAAACCAAATTGCATCCACGGATATACGATAATTTTAATATCATACGGCGTTAAGCGACACGGCTCACGCCGAATCACAGCACGGCCGTTACCCCGGGGAAGCAAACCTTTAGAAAATGCAGGATGAAACAGACCCATACATAAAATGAATGCCGAAGTCGGATGCACTTGGCCAACAGACGCAAAATAAAAACAGTGCAAAATACACGCCTTGTGGAATAGAGAAAAGAGGCGAACGAAATAAAAAATATGCAAGAAAAATTCGGAAAATGTTGGTTAATCATATGTTTCTCTACTGAACTGAATATATAAATAAACAGAAGGTTCGCAAAGGAACTGATGGAATGGCACAACAGACCGTTTGTCTACAGAATCGGCCTTCCACACGCCTAGTAAGCCGTAGGATAAAAACCACTCTCAAACAAACTGATTTGAAACAGCCAAAAGAAAGTATGAAAATCAAACATGGGAGACATAGTACGGTAGCTCAATGTCATTATAAAGAAATTAAGCGGGACAAATTTGGATGCTGGTCGTCTGGTTCAAAATCTTGTCAGTTTTTGTTTTTTTCTGTCAGTGGTGAAATAAAAACTTGTCCTCTGCATGACTGCTACAGGACAAACTGCCATTTTTCTTTAGCTTTATAAACCTTTCCTGATGACACCATTGGAGATAATGTATTTCGAAATGATGACGTTTTTCTCTAAAAGATAGAACGCGTGATATCAGGAAAGACGGAATGCGAAAGAAACGAAGACATTGGAAGTATGGCCGACACTAAGACTTGGGCAGAGTTCATTTCCAGGCATCAAATACACTGGTTCGATCATCTGATGATAATGCACGCTCATCAACTTTCATTGGCGGATTACAGCGCTGGTAGATTTTGCTACAGGGCAAGATGGCGCCCGCAACGTCGTTGGATAGATGACATTATTAGAAGGATTGTGCAACAAAACGGGCTCACAATGATCGACGCAACGCACTTGGCGCAGGCCAGATGAATTTGGTTTTCTACCCTACTCACACAAGTCGGGACATTGGTGACACTGTCAACAAATGTCATCAATAGAATCCCTCTCACACAATTCTTGACTGATGTGACACTGTCAACAACTAACTTACTTTTAACTTAACGTCTCTATACTGGTTTAGAAGACTCTGCAGAGTCTGTTTACAACCAGTTTATTTTACATTTCCTAAATCTAAAAACTATGCGCATCCAAACTATTATTGAATGCATTAATTGACCCTATCTCCACTATTTTCCTTGGCAATGCATTCCAAACATTCCCCACTCTGGCTAAAAATAAATACGTCCTAATATCCGCGATGGACCTTTCTTTAATTAGTTTGTGGCTGTGCTCTCTTGTGCTTGTCAGAGTTTGTATTTTGAAAAAAACACTTGGTATAGTCTAATTAACCATTTCCGTTGATTATCTTTTTAACCTGTACTAAATCACCTCAAGTTCTTCTCTTTTCTTGACACTGTAGGCCTTTATTTCTCATTCCTGTGATTATGGAATCCCACTATCAGCTGTGTCGCTCTTCTGTGTATCCTTTCCAGCATGTTTATCTCCCCTCTACAATAAGGAATCAACACCTGTACCCAGTTCTACAATCTAGGTCTAACTAATGATTTATACAGTTTGACAATCACTTCCTTGCTGGTATGTTTTAATATATATTTGTATCATAACTGAATCGAGGGACTGGTTCCGCACATCGGTTTTTGGGAGACAGGGTTGTACACTATCTCCAACATTATTCTACATATTTCTTGACGGTGTTGTCTAAGTGAGGCACTTGGAGATCATGTAGAACTGTCATGATAAGGGACAGAACGATAACCAACCTTAGTTTTGCAGATGAAATCGACGGGTTGGCGGGCACAGAAGCGAAATTCCGGGAATGGGTCAGAAGGCTTGTTGAAACATCTTTTGATTATCGTATGGAGATAAACGCTGGAAAGACAAAATTAATAACCAACATGGTCGAGGTCTTCAACATAGAGGTAAAATATAATGGCCAGTAACTCGTAGTGGTCGACCGTTTTAAATAGCTGAACTCAATTGTCAGTAATGCAGGATCAAAATTGAGGAGTTTGCCAAAATAGAACACACAATAGTGGCGCTTGCACGGCGTTAACAAAATCTAGCAAGTCAAACGGTTAGCCATATGCACGTAGATCAGATTAATGCGTACATTGGTCTTGGTAATATCCATCTACGCTTGTGAGACATGGACAATTACAGCTGACCTGCAGCGGAGGATACAGGCCTTGGAGATGAGATGTTTCCAACGACATAAACGTCACATACAAAGACGGAGTTACAAATGAGAAAATTTTGAAAAAGAATTAAAACAACAATAGGGTCTTTTGAAGACCTCTTGGCAACTGTCAAAAGACGGAACGGCCTTATATCTAGATCAAAAGGTATTGTTTGTGTTTTAGATGTTAGCCTTTCAAACACGATCCTGCACGGAAAGATGCAAGAAGGACAAAGAAGAGGTCGTCCCAAAATGAGATGGGAGGACAACATAAAAGAATGGATCAATCTCCGACCAGAGGAGGCACAGGAAGCTACCAGAGAGGGGTGGCATGGGATTGTGGTGGTGTCTTAATGATCCCCCCCCCCTCCCCCAAACGACCACACCGATCACAGTATGACTTGACTTGACTTGACTTGACTTATCACACCTACATATCATCAATGGTATCCGGTCACACAATTCGTGACAATCAAAGCAACATCGTCTGTCTTCAGTAGTACTGAAGGCGAGTTTTTCATTTACAAAGACGGTAAACATGTCCGCATACTCTTGGCATCTAATTGTAAAAAATACTAGAAATACATGGTTTTAAAATAACAATGGTACGCTATCTAATAACAAAAGTGAACAGATGAGATGAGTTGATTAAGATATGTATAGATCGAAACGAGAGATGCTGATTTCACTACAAGAGCGATGATCAAGACTAACTTTAATGTTGCGTGTTCCCTTAATACAAAATATTAAGTTGCTATTTTACTCCGAACCCTCCCCCCTCACCCCACCTTCACCTCCCCCCCCCCTCCCCTTTCACCCCTATCCCTCGAATTGTGTTGCCAACCTACGTTTCACACTTGAGTGTCTGGTGAATCCTAAATGGTTGTGTTCAGAAAGTATCGGAATATCACTTTTACTCGTGACATGTCTGCCTTCCGCAGCAATTTGTTTTACATGGTGAGGTTGCCAGCTATATACACAACTCTTCTTCTTCTGTTGTTCGCCTGAAAATATAATGTCTGTATCTGCAATATTGTCTCTTCTATAAACGTCACTGTCTTTTGTTATTCACACAAATGTGTTTTGCAGATATAGGCATACTTTCAGATTGCGTATTTGCATGACATCCTAATTGCTGTGATGCACCTTTTGGCTGGTTGCCTCCTTCTTCAGCACCTTGTTTTGCTAGTGGTTAAGTGACACAGATCACAACTCGAAGGTGCTGGGTTTGCTCTCTAATCATTGCACAGGCCTTACCCAGGGGAAGCAAACCTTAAAAAAATGCTGGAGGAAGCAGACCATTACATAAAATGAATTAAGAAGTCGGATGCACTGGGCCGACAGGTGCAAAATAAAAACATAGTGCAAAAGCAAATGTAACAGTTCCCTCCGGAGCAAGGAGAGTTTAGGATGCCTGAACATGTTAAAGCTTAAAGCTACCTGAATGCATGTCAAGGTCACTCACCGTCTCAGCAAAGGAGAACAGAGTTGGGTTAAGGAATGTGGACAGATAGAAACTGACCACTGGCCTTCCGATTTTGGTAGGGGGAGATTGATTGACAGACGAAATTGGCAACGGGGCTTGCTGCGAGAGAATGAGTGACAGGTGTGCAAAGTGTTTCGTTCCAATTGGGATTGAAGATGACCATACCTGAGATCGATTGGTCAAGCTCTGGCCTTGCTTGAGGATATATAACTCGAGACAAAGTTTAGCTCGAGAGGCTGGCGGAGAGATGGAGAGAGAGGCTAGATAGAGAGAGGCTGTATGGGAGAGAGAGAGACTGAATGTGGATAGTATGTTTAACTCACCGATTTAAATAGAGGAGCGATTGATAGACGGTTGGACGAATGTTTAGTGATAGAACAGGATCGCTCAAATAGGTGTGTGAGTTTGCATTAATAGATAATCTGAACATGTGTTTGTAAGCAAGGACACATTGTGAACGAGTTAATACAAGATCGCCCGCCTGAGGGGATTTCAGTGAGGAAGAGTATTTGATAAGGTGTGTTGAAGACGCAGTTAAGGCGATGTGTGTGTGATGTAATTGCAAGGCAATAGAACTGGGTTTTTAGTTAGTTGGGAATTCCATCAATAGCTAATGCTTACAATTCCCGTTTTAGTAGAATGTTTAGTTAAGATGATATGTATTATATTGTGTTTGTAATTTCCCTACTCATTCTATGATATGAGTATGATATAATAAATATGCCACCTGCTGTGTGATATGTCATTTACTGAGTATGGTCATGATGATGTGGATGAGTGTGAGAATGTTCTAAGTTAGAATAACGGCCAGGGCAAGCAGATGATCTGCTACACAAAACCGCTTTTGGGAAAAGAGAAATAAGGCGAATGCACAAAATACGACTTTCTCTCTCTCTCTCTCTCTCTCTCTCTCTCTCTCTCTCTCTCTCTCTCTCTCTCTCCTTCTCCTCCTCCTAATCATCATCATCATCCTTATACCCACACCACACCAAATACAATAATCAGTTCGCTTGCCCAACCTATTCCTCACTTTTTCACTCCAACCATGCTTTATTTCCTTCTTTATCTCTCTCTTTCCCTCTCTGTCTCTCTCTCACTCACATGAATACACTCTACCAACAACCTTCCATCCGAACCCCACCCACACCCAACAATCACTTCGCTCTTGCAACCTCTCCCCTAAAGCTTCCCCATTCATTCCCTTCGTTTATTGTCTATCCTCTCTCTCTCTCTCTCTCTCCCTTGCTGTCGCGCTCTCTCTCTCTCTCTCTCTTTCTATCTCTTACTTTCTCATACCTCCATTCCCCAACACCCTAAAACCCCAAAACAATCACACATCTCCTCCAACATCGACCCTATCCTCTTCTCTTTCACTCCCTCAACTCGCTAACATCTCTCCCCCAACCTCGACCCTATCCTCTTCTCTTTCCCTCCCTCAACTCGCTAACATCTCTCCTCCAACCTCAGCCAAATCTTCTTCTCTTTCACTCTCGCAGCACTCCCCAGGAATCCCGAATTCGAGCGGACAGTTTGTTTACTCAGCTGAAAAGAAATCAAATGTGACAAAATGGCGCAGTTTCCCCTCGTGGAAGGAAGCGGTCTCAGCAACTTTCATACCTAATTTTGACTAGAACAGTGTTGCTACGCTAGATACAACAACCAAAGACTGGTCCTGAGATTAACTCAAGCCTAACTTTGACTAGAACAGTGTTGCTACGCTAGATACAACAACTAAATACTGGCCGTGAGATTAACACCTCCAGGGGTCAAGTTACCAGGAACAATAGAAACGGTTTCGCGAAATATTTCTGTAATCCACAGTGTGACTCATGTGTGACTCCTGGACAATCAAAGCAAGTACAAGGCATACTAGATAAGAATTAATAGATACATGTTGGAGATTTACAAACCGAGTGGTACAGTAATGAAAAGAGTAGGACCGTTGAAACCTTCCTATCATGTCGTAAAAGCTGACCAAACATCCTCATGATGCTGCTGTTGTTGAAAGTCACTTGTAGTTAGCTATAATAACTGGGTAGTTTCCTTTTATGCTGTTTGCGAATGCCCACGATGAGTATGTTACATTTTGTGTGCCCTGAAAAGGACGTTAAGTGACGCGCTGCAGTAGCTTTCCTCACATCCCGGGGTGCTGATCAACTTGGACCTAAGTCCTCCAGGCGGTTGTGCTGTACTTAGCTTCATCTGCGCGTCACTCACTATTACTGGGATCACGTCGATCCGTCATATCGTCAGCCAGACTGCCATGAAAACAACCCGTTTTCAAAGAGGGCTACTTAGAAGCCGAGATGTTCTGCCTGACCTTGACTAACAGTTTCTCCAATGGTTTTGCTGCTTGCTCAGAACCGCTCAGCCTGGCGCACTACCATCACACGTGTTATTGCACCGCTGAGCAGAGGACCATTACGGGGGCGCAGGAAAAGAGAGGTGCACCAAAGGAAAGAATGCAAGACTGTCCAATTACAAATGATATTCACGTGTGTTTTTCGTGCGATAGAGTTTGTCACGCTCAGATCGGACTGTTCAGCCCTATTCAGTCACATCTGAATAAATATGTCTGACGTTGTTACCATCTTCGTTTGCAACTAACTAATATAACTTGGATCAAGATGCTGAGCAGTGCATAAGATATAGCCGTCAGTTACCGAAAGCTGATTGCTAGCATTAGGGCCAACTAATAGCTGTCAAGACCCTTCTAAATCTCTTCTTGTTGATCTTGGACAATAGGCTGCAACATTGCAGACTGGGTAAGGAGAAGGGATCGAAGAGGGAAGGCTAACCCGGTACCCAAAGATGCCATGCTGTAGTAGGATGTGTCGGACCGAATATCGCAGTCAATCGATACTCCGTCCAACGTACTACATCTAGCTACTTGAACAACTCTTGTCTGGGCTTGATAGCGTGATTTTGAGAACAAACAACGACGACGACGAAGAAGAAGAAGAAGAAGAAGAAAAAGAAGAAGAAAAAAGAAGAAGAAGAAGAAGAAGAAGAAGAAAAAAGAAGATAAAGAAGAAGAAAAAGAAGAAGAAGAAGAAGAAGAAAAAGAAGAAGAAGAAGAAGAAGAAAAAGAAGAAGAAGAATCCCGAACAATTATCCCCGACGGCAGTATATTATATAGATCATTTTAAACATCCATATGTAAGTACTCGTATGTACGCGTGTATACGCCGTTTTTCATGTACATACGTTTGTGTGAATTTGACAAATTATGGGTGTAGATTTTTTTTAAAAATGATTTCTATAAGTAGAATAAGATTATTAACAAACTAATGAAACATAACAATACAGTATTCCTAGATTATCTAGTTGATCTTTGTCCTCTGATTCTCAGAAAAGCAAATTATTCACTACATTTATTTCTGTATAATATATCTGACATTGTTTCTATAGCTTTCTTTCTTTCCTGTAGAACATATATGATATTGTTATTGGCCTTAATTAAAGAATTAAAATTATAGACCGGTGAGTTTAACGAGCATAGTCTGTAAATTGTTAAGAGTCAATAATAAAAGAAAACTTAGTAATGCATTTAGACAAGTTTAATCTAATCAGAAATAGCTATCATGGATTTACTAAAGGGAGGTCATGCTTAAGAAATCTATTAGAATCCATGGAGACAATGGATGCCTTTTATCTATATTGTGATAAGGCTTTTGATAGAGTACCTCATCAAAGATTATTAAGGAAGTTAAAATCACATGGAATTTGTGGCTTAGTTGCCAAATGGGTTGAAAATTGGTTAACAGGAAGTAGGCAGAGAGTTACCATAAATAAGGAGTACTCTGATTGGTGTGAAGTTAAAAGTGGAATGAACACAGGGTTTGCTTTTGGGAACAATCTTGTTCTTGTTATATATCTATGGACAATGATATCGAATCCATGTTTGCAAAATCCACGGATGACACAAAACTAAACAGTAGTGTTTCATCTAAGGCAGAGGTGGATATATTGTGGTCAGGTTTAGATAACATTCGAGAATGGTCTGAGAGCTGGCAAATGTACTTTAATGAAAATAAATGTACAGTCATCCACATTCATATGGAACAAAATTACACAATAGGAGAGAACAATATTATAAAGAAAGAAAATAAGAGGTACCTAGTGGTTTAAATTTTATCATGTAGGTAAAGTGAGTGAGCAAGTCCATGTAGCAATGAAAAAGGCAAATGCAATGTTAGGTATGATAAGAAGAAATATTAAACATAGGAGAAAGAAAGTGATTGTCAAACTGTTTGAAGCATTGGTTTGACCTAGATTGTAGTACTGTATACAGGTATGTGGAGTCCTTATAGTAGAGGGGATATAAACATGCTGGGAAGGATATAAAGAAGAGCGACAAATCTGATAGTTCCATTCTAGAATTGCAGTTATGAGGAAAGAGAGGAACCGGCCTTCAGTGTCTAGAAAATAGAAGAATTAGAGTTAACTTACAGGTTTATAAGATAATCAACGGAACAGGATAAATTAAACTATAGCAATTTATTTTCCAAATTCAACACCTACAAGAACAAGAGGGAACAGCTATACATTAATTAAAAAAGGTACCAGATTATGTTAGTAAATATTGTTTTAGTCAGAGAGTGGTGAATGCTTGTAATGCATTGCCACATGGAGTAGTGGGGGGGGGGGGGGGGGGGGGGGGGGGGAAGAAACAATTAATGCTTTTAAGAATAGATTGGATGAGCATAGATTTTAGAACAAGGAAATGTGAATGAAACTGGCTGTATACAGACTCTGCATCGTCTTCTAAAACAGTAGAAAGACGTTTAGTTAAGTTAGAGCTTTCTTTCCTTCCTGAATAATGTTAATGACATGATATTGTTTTTAGAACGTTCTTTTGTTCCTGTATAATATAAATGATATTGTTTCTAGAACGTTCTTTTGTTCCTGTATAATATATACGATATTGTTTCTAGAGTTGTTGTTTTTTAAAACCCTGATTGAAAACCATACTCGTCTTGATTTTGGTTTGCCTGAAAAGGTCTGCGTGTTAATCCACAAGTTGGATAGTCTTCTACTCTAAAAGGATTATATTCGCATCTAACATATGATCAATCTTTCATTTATTCGTGTACAAAAACGAAGAGTAATGTATGCATGCATTCAATGTGTTCTTTAATCATTTAATCGTTTAAAAAAATTCTGCAGAACTGTGCCCATTAATTAGGGGCAGATAAACGCTGAGTTCCCGATTAGATCAAGCATGAGTTATGTAGCGCTGTGTCCTGGGGACTGGAATCAATGAACATTGCATGCATTTTTTGAAATCCATGATGGGTAATGGGAGGCGCTCAGTACTGATAAAGCGAGCGTGAGCCAATGAGGATCGCACGTGCGTGTGAGTATGTGCGTGTGTTTGGGTGTTCGTGGATGGGACTGGACCATTTTAACGATTATCTGACAGCGAGAAGAAAGTCAATGCTTTACAGGCTTGTACGACGCTGTGTGGGTTATTTTTGCACTGTATTGACAACCGCATGGAGTGACCGGATAGACTGCGTGCCGAAATGAAAGCGGGAGATATGAGGTAGAACTGATACAAGAAATGGTAAAGACCGTTACAGCATGCTGTCAGGGATGAAGTATTGTAGACTACATTGTACAACTGCAGAAATGTACCCGAGTTGACAAGAGAGAGAGAGAGAGACCACTGTCGCCTTCCAAGCATGTCGTCGATAGCTGTTAAAGGTGGTTTTGATGGGACCAGCAACCTCACGATGTTAAACCATTGTTACTAGCCTGTTACTGACAATACTAGGGTAAAGGCTTCGTGTAATGAAAGGTACTGGCTGTAGTGGTGGTCTTATGTTTCACAATCATCATATGTATCTTCTAATCATAACTATCATCCAAAAATTTCAGCCCAATGCAGGACTTCCTCTTCACGGTGAGGTTCACGAAGGAGACATTGCGTGTCAGGTCTTTGCCGGTCCCCGACAGGTTTCCAAGCATGGTCGCTCCATTGGGCCAGACTGTTTCTTATTGGTCTGCATAAGTGGTGCAGTCCTGCGGGATGTGTTCTTGTGTTTGCTTGGATGCTCCGCAATCGCACGTGGAAGTGTCTCTAAGATCCATCCTCTGACGATGGGCCATGAGTCTGTATTGTCCTATTCTGAGTCTGAATATTTTTGTCTGTCCATCTCTGCCAAGTTTGTTTATGCTGGCGTTTTCTGGCTTGTATTCTTTGTGCCTGTTTCTCTATTCCATTCTCGTGGATCGCTTTAAGACTGTCTTCTCTTCTCTGTAGCTCTGTGGATGGCTGCGACTTCAGGCTTTTCCGAGCTCATCTGCCTTCTCTTTTCCAAGGATCCAATTGGGCCGGAATCCACTGTAGAACTAGATGGTTTTTATTTGAGACATCAATGGAATGTTATATTTTATTTCGTTTCAGAGTCTATCGTGTTTGGGGTACGCTTCTGGAGTCTATTAGTGACCGTTTTCTTGTAGTTGTGTTTTGGCTGATAGAATCTGAGGTGCTGCATGAACAGCTGTTGCTACAGCTATGAAATAGGTACATGTCTATATTTACCTTGAGACGAAATTATGTCCTGATCCAAGCAGGCAATTATGAGTCGATTCTTACTGTCAACTTCTTTACTGCTATACAGTTGGTCCCATGAACGGGGTCTAAGATAGCCACCTCAGAGAGGAAGTGACCGCATCAGTCTAAAGTAGCATATCGGAGGAAATCATGTTGTCAATTATGTACAACTCCGCCTGATCGTAACCGTATCTCTCTTGGGTTATTTGTGCAGATTGGGTTATCTGTTTACGAAAAGGCTTCGGGAGTAAACCATGGGGAACAATGTGCACTTGTGCAATCTTTCTCCAGTCAATATGTCTTGCCACTGGTCCAAGATAGCTTAGGGCGAGATAGTGAGGTTGACGACCAGCCCAATTCTTCTTCACTTAAATCCAAGTACAACGCATTCACAGCATCAGACACACCCCAAGTCTAATCCTGTCGCCATCATTGATGAACAACAATTATTAGTATTTATATTATTTATTATTCCTGCAATTGGCTCTTAATCTGTCCTCACGGGTGTGCTTCCTTACTCTACATTTGATTTCAAACTAAAACAACTTGCGTCTTGCTGATTCATCAAACGCATTATTCAAGAAGGAACAAACATGAGCTGGATTAAATCACATAGCATCACCGCAAATTCATACTTAGTTACTTAATCGCTTCTTTTGTGGCCTGTGGTGAAGAGATTAATGCATGGTTATACATGCACGCGAGACAATCATTTCGAGATAATTACATACATAAGAAACGAAAAATAAATTGTACGATGAACATTTAATGTCAACTAAAACCATGATTGCCAATATAACTTTTTACAGACTGAACCTACAGGAAGCGACAGTGTAGAGACGAGGGAAGACATGGAAATATATTTATTTTGTTTCTCCTTGTCTCTTCTTATGACGAATAAAACGACCACCATTATATTTAGCCCCGTGCGCCAAAACACTTCGTATGCATTTGCAATTTTGGTTAGATAAAGAGGTTACTGGTTTTACGTACAAACCTTTGCTAGTCACCTTTTGCGATAGACATGCAAGGAACTATTATAATTCTATTTTTAACTACCTGGGATCAACACTGATGGATAGACGATATGGAAGTTAGGAAATGTTGGACAAACCTCAATGAGAGAGTTTGAAACAGCAGCAGACGCAGTAGACCAGGAAGTGCGCATTCACTGACGTGAACAGCCGTAAGAGAAGACATTCGATTATTTTGGTGTATTAAATAAACTTGGCTCATGTACATATAACGTTGTTGTCAATAGGACGGATAGATAGACGGGAAGATTTTCAGCCAGCCTGCGTGTGTGTACATGTGTATGAGATTGTATATGTGTGTAATTGTGTTTTTGTTTCTTTTTTTATAACGACAGAGATATTTATATTTTTGTCGATCATCTAATATCTGCATCCATGACTTCAGGCTCTCATAAGATCTAACTAAGTGAGGGAGAATTTGCGCTATCATCATCTGCAGTCTCGGGCCCTCAGCTACCTTGACCTATTGGTACAGGCGGCTGATGAAAGCATGGCCTGCAGATTTGTTTTACTCGGGTTTACTCTCCGGCTGACCAGGATCGGGTGGGTTGTGTTTGTAGTAGGAATTTTAATTTGTTTTTTTTCTTCAAAATTCGAATTCTGCCTGCACAACGGCTAGCAACTTGATTTCTGGTTTTCTTTTTTTCAATGGCCAGGGGTATTTCATGTGTACAGTGCGGACAAATGGTCTTCGGGTTTTTATTGTTTATCTCCGATACAACTATATCCACTAGTACTAAATCTCAGTTCCAATTTAGATCAGACACCTCTTAAAACTTGGGGGATTCGAAAACCTCATCATTTCGTTCTTTGGATTATTCTTTTCTTGAGAGAAGAGCAAATTACCTTTCAAATATAGAACCCACCCCTCACCGACCCCACCCCTGACTCCTTTTTTTCTGTCCCCCATATCATATTTTACATATATATTTATACAAATACCAGTGCTGAAAACTTTTACTCAAGTCTTTCGTTCTTGTCTTTTCCTCCAGTCTTTCATTCTTGTTTTTTACTCAAGACTTTCATTCTTGTCTTTTACTCGACTTTCATTCTTGTCTTTTACTCGACTTTCATTCTTGTCTTTTACTCAAGACTTTCATTCTTGTCTTTTACTCGACTTTCATTCTTGTGTTTTACTCAAGGCTTTCATTCTTGTCTTTTACTCGACTTTCATTTTTGTCTTTTACTCCAGGCTTTCATTTTTGTTTTTTTCACTCAGGTCGTTCATTCTTATCTTTAACTCAAGGCTTTCATTCATTTTACTCTAATAAGTATTTGCACACTTTCAATTTTTTCCCACTCACTCTCTTTCCATCTCTCTTTCTCTCTCTCTCTCTCTCTCTCTCTCTCTCTCTCTCTCTCTCTTTCCTGTGTCTTTTTTATTTACTACTTCTCCATATCTCTTTATTACTGTGTCTTTCTTTCTTCTGTACATGTAGTTGGTTCTGCTAGTTCTCCACACTGAAGTCTTCTCGTGTCGTACAAGCCTCGTCCACCTAATGTTCTTCTGGTCAATGTATTGAAGGTTTCATTGCATAAGAACCCCCAAATCGACCAGGAAATCTCTTACAACGATCTAACTTGTATATAAACTCACTAGATATCCGTTATGCCATAATATGTCCTTTGCAATGAGATTTGTTTCTCCTGTTGTGAATCTTTCTAATCGTGATAGAGAAGTTTGTCACGTGTGTATCTTCTATTTCTTCTTAGTATTTGTCTTCTTTGTGCTCTACCTCTTGTACTTTGTATTTTTTTTCTGATCTTGTTTATATTCTTGCTGTTGTTCTTCTTCTTATTGTTCTTCTTCTTATTGTTCTTCTTCTTATTGTTCTTTTTCTTATTGTTCTTCTTCTTATTGTTCTTCTTCTTATTGTTGTTCTTCTTATTGTTCTTCTTCTTATTGTTCTTCTTCTTATTGTTCTTCTTCTTATTGTTGTTCTTCTTATTGTTCTTCTTCTTATTGTTCTTTTTCTTATTGTTCTTCTTCTTATTGTTCTTCTTCTTATTGTTCTTCTTCTTATTGTTCTTCTTCTTATTGTTCTTCTTCTTATTGTTCTTCTTCTTATTGTTCTTCTTCTTATTGTTCTTCTTCTTATTGTTCTTCTTCTTATTGTTCTTCTTCTTATTGTTCTTCTTCTTATTGTTCTTCTTCTTATTGTTCTTCTTCTTATTGTTCTTCTTCTTATTGTTCTTCTTCTTATTGTTCTTCTTCTTATTGTTCTTCTTCTTATTGTTCTTCTTCTTATTGTTCTTCTTCTTATTGTTCTTCTTCTTATTGTTCTTCTTCTTATTGTTCTTCTTCTTATTGTTCTTCTTCTTATTGTTCTTCTTCTTATTGTTCTTCTTCTTATTGTTCTTCTTCTTCTTAGTAGTGTTCTTGTTGTCCTTCTTTTTCTTATATGGTTTTTATTGTTGTTATACTTCGTCTCCTTATTCTTCTTCCTCTTCTTCTTGTTTTTCTTCTTCTTGTTGCTCTTCGTTGTCTTCTTCTTCTAATGTTGTACTTTTTCTTTTTCTTACTTTTGTTCTTGTTCTTCCTCTGCTTGTTCTTCCTCTACCGCTTCAGAATCCGTTTCTTCTTCTTGCTCTTCCTCTTCCATTTTTTCTGCTTCTTCTTTTTCTTTCACTTGACCGTTATCTTTTTCGGTTTCATCCTCTTCTTCTTCTTCTTTTTCTTTTTCTTCTTCATTTACTCTTCTTTTTGCTCTACTACTTCTTCTTCTTTTACTCTTCGACTGCTTCTTCTTTTACTTCTTCTTTTGCTTCTTCTTCTTCGTTGTCTTCCTATTATTCACCATCATCTTCTTGGACATAGACCAAGAGTACGACTTATTGTTGTTTAGTATTTCCTTATTATGTTTCAGCTATAGTCTGTACATGTATCAGTAGTATCAGGGTTCCTAAATAATAGGCACTGTGTGAACTACCAGGTCTGCCGTAACTGTCTACTAATGAGGGTTGTACACGGGACTAGCAACCCAATAATGTAAAAACTACAGCTATCAATTCGCCAAGACATTTGCTCGAAAACAGAATTCCTGTAAACAGACCAGCTGTAGTTGTGACCTTATACCTGACTAGGAGCGAAAAGGCGGATCAGCATATCATTTCTGTTCCTTTTGTTCAAATCTAGGAGGACTGTGAATGGGAGGGGGCAGGGGGTGTCATATCATGTGTTGTAGAGTCTTTTATTATAAAGGGCCTTTACGGCGCAGTTACTTCCCTGTTTCAGTACAACAGGAGAAATTTAGATTCAAGATATCGACCAGATAAGTCGCGATGTTTAACGCTATATCAGATAAGTAAACCATTTTCTCCTTATATGTTGACATCCCCAATACATGTATTCATCCCTTCTTCTATAATTTGCTAGTTCAGCATTGTTGTTATTTGTTGTCCCTGATGAAGGCCTATTGGTCGTAACGTAGGTTTCGTTGGTGTTCTCGTCTCAGTGCGGTATTTGACCACACCCAATTTTTATTTTTATTAAATTTAATTTTAATCAACTTTAAACAATGTTTTTCATTAATCTTTGTTATCAGTACAACAGTAACTGCCTTCTTAATCTCTGGAAAAAACACAGAGCCTATCTGAAACTAGCTTCAGCTATAATGGCGGTATCACCCGTACTAACAGGGTCTTCCATGCCAAACATATCGGCGATGTAAGGTCGAGTTTTAGAAATACATAAACCTGCTCATCCTACTGGAATGCTGGGCACATTGACTAAGTAAGCAAAAATATCCAAAAGCGCTTATTTTAATGGGTTTTAGTAAGGGCCCACCTGTACCATGATAATAACCGTGAGGAAACTCAATCGCCTTTCCTGGACCAGATGATTTGTATCTGAGGTCGTCAACCCGTGTCGCTGGAAAAACGTATTTACCTCTACTTCTCTATCATCCTCTCATTCGGATGCCTGACCGTTGGTCATTGTAAGCTCGCAGTGAAAGTTGATCAGGCGGTATTCTCGTGAGATGATGGAACCAGGACCAGGAACCTTCTTTCTCGAAATGTAGTCAGCACATAGGCACACAATATGTGGGCAGTATTTTTTCGACAGACGGTAGGATCGACAGGGAAATTGAGACTAAGTGTCAGAAAGCACATGCGGTGACTTATCAGCTATCCCCACTGCTTAGACACCCGAGTATTAGTTTGGCAACAAAGCAACAGCGGAAAAACAGTATATTTATGCCGATTCTGTGCTACCATTGCCAAACATGGCCTCTGTCAAGGGCGCGCGAGAGCAGAATTTCGACTTGTGAAATGAAGTGTTTGAGGAAAGTCATCAGTGTTACCAGAAGAGACAGAATGCGGAACGACGACATTTGAAGTATGGTTAGCACTGCATTTTATGTCGAATACATTTCCAAGCAGAGAATAAGTTGGTTTGGTCATCTCATGAGAATGCACCCTCATCAACTTTCCTTGATGTCTTATAATGCTGTTAGATCTGGCTACAGGGCAAGGGGACGGCCACGAGCTAGGTGGATAGATGACATTAGAGTGATTGTGCAGCTACAAGGGCTCACGTTGACCGACGCAACGCACTTGGCGCAGAATAGACGACTTACGCTCCCCACGCCGCTTAACGTCACAAGTGGAAAGAAAACTAACTAACCATGAATGGAACCTTTCCGCCTTCTTTCTTGATATGTATTCATCACATGGAAGGAACCTTTCCGCCTTCTTTCTTGATATGTATTCATCACATGGATGGAACCTTTCCGCCTTCTTTGTCAATATGTATTCATCACATGGATGGAACCTTTCCGCCTTCTTTGTCAATATGTATTCATCACATGGATGGAACCTTTCCGCCTTCTTTGTCAATATGTATTGATCACATAGGATGGAACCTTTCCGCCTTCTTTGTCAATATGTATTCATCACATGGATGGAACCTTTCCGCCTTCTTTGTCAATATGTATTCATCACATGGATGGAACCTTTCCACCTTCTTTGTCAATATGTATTGATCACATAGGATGGAACCTTTCCGCCTTCTTTGTCAATATGTATTCATCACATGGATGGAACCTTTCCGCCTTCTTTGTCAATATGTATTCATCACATGGATGGAACCTTTCCACCTTCTTTGTCAATATGTATTGATCACATAGGATGGAACCTTTCCGCCTTCTTTGTCAATGTGTATTCATCACATGGATGGAACCTTTCCGCCTTCTTTGTCAATATGTATTCATCACATGGATGGAACCTTTCCGCCTTCTTTGTCAATATGTATTGATCACATAGGATGGAACCTTTCCGCCTTTTTTGTCAATATGTATTGATCACATAGGATGGAACCTTTCCGCCTTCTTTGTCAATATGTATTCATCACATGGATGGAACCTTTCCGCCTTCTTTGTCAATATGTATTCATCACATGGATGGAACCTTTCCGCCTTCTTTGTCAATATGTATTCATCACATGGATGGAACCTTTCCGCCTTCTTTGTCAATATGTATTCATCACATGGATGGAACCTTTCCGCCTTCTTTGTCAATATGTATTCATCACATGGATGGAACCTTTCCACCTTCTTTGTCAATATGTATTCATCACATGGATGGAATCCAACCCTTTAGGGGCGATTGTTCTCATTATTCAATCTGGCAGACGCAGGCTTTCAAACGCAAGTATCTCATTTCGCAGGTGGAGATTTTGCTGTATAGTGACTTGAGCATGGTCCATGTTTGATTCTGGAAGCATAGAGTTGTTAGAAAGATTTTGTGAAGCAGTTGCTGCTTCACTGCCAGACTAATGTAAGTAGGTGATTTAACGCAGGTTTATGAGATAATAAAGGGAAAAGATCAATTAGACTATAATACGTTTTTCAAGAACAGCCGGGGCACAAGAATAAGAGGGCACAGCAACAAATTAATTAAAGAACGGTCCAGATCAGATATTTGTAAATATTTTTTTCCTTCACAGAATGATGAATGCTTGGAATGCATTGCCACATAAATTAGTGGGGGCAAGGTCAATAAATGCATTAAAAACAGATTAGGTGCGCTTAATTATTTCTAGATCAAGTTGAGATAAAGAAATTGGTTGTATGCAGACTCCGCGAAGCATTCTAAACCAGTATAAGGAAGTTTATTTATGTTTGAGCAGTAACAACTATAATGTTATGTTTTCCTAGTGCATACAATGTACTTGTCTTTCTTATTGGTTGTTGTCGCTAATTTGCTAAGCGAGCATCTGAGTACCACTGTGGTAGAGCGCTGGCTTCCAATTGTAGACAAGTTTCCCTGAACCCAGGTGTAAATGAGTTGATGTGTTATTGTTAGCGAAGAAAAGACAGTAGGAAAGAAAATGGCCTGTCCGCTTTTTTTAAACGGAGTTCTAGTACAATGAAGTCTTAACACTTCCTCCCCGACAGCAATGTCTGTGATGGGATTAACTTTATATATATATTGACAACTGACTGACATGGTCATAATTTAACTTAACTTACCGTTTTTATACTGATTTAGAAGACTCTGCAGAGTCTGTATACAACCAGTTTCATTTACATTACCTTGCTCTAAAAGCTATGCGCATCCAATTTATTCTTAAGTGCATTAATTGTCCCTGCCTCCACTACCGCAGGTGGCAATTCATTCCAAGCATTCACCACTCTCTGACTAAAAAAAATGTGTCCTAATATCTAATCTGGATCTCTCTTTAGCTAATTTGTAGCTATGCCCTCTTGTTCTTGTGGGTGGTTGTATTTTGAAGAAAAAAAACTTGTTATAGTCTAATTTATCCGTTCCTCTTGATAGTTTTGTTTGTCCATCACAAGTGATGAAGACCACTCTCTTTGTTCAGCCGTGTGGACAGTTGTATCTCTTGCTGTGTCCGCTGAAATGGGTGACTTGCGCGGAGATTTGGATTAAAGTGAGGAAGAAACTGCGCCTTTTGTCAACCTCACTCACAGAGCCTAAGCTACCTTTTGCCAGTGGCAAGACATTCATCGAGACGACTGGAGATAGCATAGGATGCAGATTTTGCCTCAGGGTTATCACCGAAGCCTTTCCGTAAACATGTAACCCGCAGGGTAGAAATGTGGGAAGGCATCTAACGCAGTTTGTCGTGCCTTTTCGATAACCACAAGAGGTCGTATGGACAACACTCAGCGTGTGAGTGAGTCTGGCATCTCTCCCCAGTTGTATTCAGTTCATGATAGTAGCATCTAAAATTACCACACGCCAAATTCGTGAAGGTGAACCGGCAGAACTAACCTGTGAGATACGACACAGGTATAACTAGTTTAAGCGTAGCGCCATTCAGCCGGCGTCCAGACCAGGATAAACGGATGGAAGAAATCACAAAAAAGAACGAAATAACAAGTCCAGACGGAAAACAACTCCACGTATCCATGAACACAAGTGTAAGTCGTCGACATGTGTGAATTCCAGGCAAATCCGTGGTCTGGTGGCATCCATAATGATCCAAAACAGTAGAGAAATGTAGACTCGCAGCCAGTTACGGCGCCATCTTTGCCGTTCCTCTGATCATCTTATAAACCTGTATTGTGTAGCCTTGAAATATTCTCTTTTCTAGACACTGAAGGTCGGTTTTTCTGAGTCTTTCCTCATAACTGTAATTCTGGAATCCCACTATCAGCTTTGTCGCTCTTTTTGCATTCAACAAATGCATGTTACATAGTAGTCTCTTTCAGTCATGACTGATTATAGGATGATGGAACTTTGGGATGGTAACTCTGTACTGACTTTTTGGTTTTCTATTTCCTTGCAACATTTTCGTTTCACTTGTCTGTGTTGCAAGACCTTTTTTCCCATAGTATGAGGTGGCTCTACAGGGTGCATCTCCACTTAGATCGGTCTACAGCTATGTTTTCCTGTGATGTTAGACCCACGTCCAGTGCCTTCGTGTTTCTTTTTTTTTGCTCTTAGAACCTTGGTACGGATATACCATCGACCAATTCTCTCCAGGCAGACCTGTCCTGCCTTATTTTCTCAAATTCTTCACAGTCTTTACCTGTTTCCTTTGTGCCAAGTCTCTACGTCTCTTCACCGTGTGTTCCGTGACCTTTCTTTGGCTATCTTTTCCTGCGGGTTCCATAACAGGGATTGCTTGGAAATACTGACTTTGGGAATTCGCAGTTCGTGGTCTATCAAGCGCTTTCTTCTTTCAAAGATTTCATGTTCCGGTTCTGTTCTGTTCTTTCCCATAGGCTTTCATTTGTAACATCCAGTGTCATGCCATTCCAGATCTTTGTCTTCCTCGTCTCTTTTTTGCCTTTTTTCGTTTCCGGTGTTTCCTAATACGGAATGTGTTTTATTATGTTTCGCACCTTAACAGCACAGTGCATCAGACATCAGCACGAACGTTTAAAATGGGTTTACGTCCCCTTTAGAGCACGATCTTGATCTTTCATGAATTCAAATAGAGCAAGTTAAGGCTCTGAAACCTGCTCTAACCACTTCGCTTCTAGGTCACCTGATCTATTTTATATGTTCCCGTCAATTTGTTATTTTTATTTTACGTGTTTGCCTCACTAGTTTCTACTGGCGGAGTCGTGTCTATTCCACCCCAGACTGTAGTCGATTGGGCGATATCAACACGCATAAACCAGTGCTTGGATGTATGTGTGTATCTGTATGTACCTATGGTAGGTTTGTGCACTCTCAGAAGCCAGCCCAACCAAATTGCCATCGAAGGGCCTCGCCCTCAAGACACGTGTGAAAGTTTTGTAAGAGCGTGGTTGTAGGACAGGGTCAAATTAAACAAGAGAGTGTGGAAAGAAGGGACGGTAAAGAGAGTCTCATAGCAGGCGATACCGTCAAGATTGAAATGTGTCAGAATTGTTAACATGTCACTAAGATCTCCTTTTACAGCTAAGTAGACTATAGCGTGCCGAGACCAGCGATCACAACCAGACTGTTTGCTATGTTGAGCAATCGTTTTAACCATTCTGCTTCTGGACAGGAACACACAATAACCAGGTAGGATATCCTCCATTCCAACGATTTTCGTTTCCTGACTTCCTTCTCCTTTGATAAACGTGACCTCCAGAGTAGCCGTTATTTACCTGCCTAACTTGAGGGTGTGGCGAAGTCAGGTGGATGGTTGGATGGCTCACCTAAGATCTAGGGTGAGTTGGTTCATGAATGAGAGACGGGATGGAAATCAATGTGCCTGCAGAAACTGAAAATAGTCCTTTTTTATTTGTATTTTCATTTTTGTAATTTTTTTATTCTTGAAGACACATTAATGAGAAGCCAATAAATTTCTAAAATGTGTGTTGTACGAAGTTGAGGGGTAGATAGCTAGGGCAATCTTACAAGAGGTTGTTTACTGTGCGCATTTTGGCACATTTTTGGCCAGACACGTCACTTTCACCACAAAGTCATTTTAGTTATATCACAATGTATTAAACTTTTTGATGTAGTGGTAGCTGGCTTGTGAATAAGATTTGATATCGGTGGAGTTATTTTCTGGTATAGTGTTGTTTTAAAGATCCTATTAGCAGCAACAAATGTTCTTCCATGAAAATGTGTACGTCATTGTACAGCAGCATATACCTCTACCTCGAATCTAACGCGTATTTCTTCTTCTACTCCTTCCTCTTGCTCTTCTACTCCTTCCTCTTGCTCTTCTACTCCTTCCTCTTGCTCTTCTACTCCTTCCTCTTGCTCTTCTACTCCTTCCTCTTGCTCTTCTACTCCTTCCTCTTGCTCTTCTACTCTTTCCTCTTGCTCTTCTACTCCTTCCTCTTGCTCTTCTACTCCTTCCTCTTGCTCTTCTACTCCTTCCTCTTGCTCTTCTACTCCTTCCTCTTGCTCTTCTCCTCCTTCCTCTTGCTCTTCTCCTCCTTCCTCTTGCTCTTCTACTCCTTCCTCTTGCTCTTCTACTCCTTCCTCTTGCTCTTCTACTCCTTCCTCTTGCTCTTCTACTCTTTCCTCTTGCTCTTCTACTCCTTCCTCTTGCTCTTCTACTCCTTCCTCTTGCTCTTCTACTCCTTCCTCTTGCTCTTCTACTCCTTCCTCTTGCTCTTCTACTCCTTCCTCTTGCTCTTCTACTCCTTCCTCTTGCTCTTCTACTCCTTCCTCTTGCTCTTCTACTCTTTCCTCTTGCTCTTCTACTCTTTCCTCTTGCTCTTCTACTCCTTCCTCTTGCTCTTCTACTCCTTCCTCTTGCTCTTCTACTCCTTCCTCTTGCTCTTCTCCTCCTTCCTCTTGCTCTTCTACTCCTTCCTCTTGCTCTTCTTCTCCTTCCTCTTGCTCTTCTACTCCTTCCTCTTGCTCTTCTACTCCTTCCTCTTGCTCTTCTACTCCTTCCTCTTGCTCTTCTACTCCTTCCTCTTGCTCTTCTACTCCTTCCTCTTGCTCTTCTACTCCTTCCTCTTGCTCTTCTACTCCTTCCTCTTGCTCTTCTACTCTTTCCTCTTGCTCTTCTACTCCTTCCTCTTGCTCTTCTACTCCTTCCTCTTGCTCTTCTACTCCTTCCTCTTGCTCTTCTACTCCTTCCTCTTGCTCTTCTCCTCCTTCCTCTTGCTCTTCTCCTCCTTCCTCTTGCTCTTCTACTCCTTCCTCTTGCTCTTCTACTCCTTCCTCTTGCTCTTCTACTCCTTCCTCTTGCTCTTCTACTCCTTCCTCTTGCTCTTCTACTCTTTCCTCTTGCTCTTCTACTCCTTCCTCTTGCTCTTCTACTCCTTCCTCTTGCTCTTCTACTCCTTCCTCTTGCTCTTCTACTCCTTCCTCTTGCTCTTCTCCTCCTTCCTCTTGCTCTTCTCCTCCTTCCTCTTGCTCTTCTACTCCTTCCTCTTGCTCTTCTACTCCTTCCTCTTGCTCTTCTACTCCTTCCTCTTGCTCTTCTACTCTTTCCTCTTGCTCTTCTACTCCTTCCTCTTGCTCTTCTACTCCTTCCTCTTGCTCTTCTACTCCTTCCTCTTGCTCTTCTACTCCTTCCTCTTGCTCTTCTACTCCTTCCTCTTGCTCTTCTACTCCTTCCTCTTGCTCTTCTACTCCTTCCTCTTGCTCTTCTACTCTTTCCTCTTGCTCTTCTACTCTTTCCTCTTGCTCTTCTACTCCTTCCTCTTGCTCTTCTACTCCTTCCTCTTGCTCTTCTACTCCTTCCTCTTGCTCTTCTCCTCCTTCCTCTTGCTCTTCTACTCCTTCCTCTTGCTCTTCTTCTCCTTCCTCTTGCTCTTCTACTCCTTCCTCTTGCTCTTCTACTCCTTCCTCTTGCTCTTCTACTCCTTCCTCTTGCTCTTCTACTCCTTCCTCTTGCTCTTCTACTCCTTCCTCTTGCTCTTCTACTCCTTCCTCTTGCTCTTCTACTCCTTCCTCTTGCTCTTCTACTCCTTCCTCTTGCTCTTCTACTCCTTCCTCTTGCTCTTCTACTTCTTCATTTCCTCTCCTTCAACGTTTATTCTGAAAATGACTTTATGGCGTTGTGACATAGTTTACAACGGGACAGGGATTTCTGCGCATTTTTGCACAGACGTTGACTACGGCACTGCATTTTTTTAAACGGGTTTCCCTTCTTTTTTTCGATCCATAACCTCTTTGCTAAACAGCATGGTTGCAGTCTGTTTCCAGAACCGCCAATTTGAGGTAGAATTACGTTTTGGCCAGTAATGGATCACTGACCATGATTGTAGCAGCTAGTAATGAGTCATTTTGCCCCTAACGTGCATTTGGGAACTACCATCATTGAATTGTTTCGTGGTTTTATTTTATGTTTTGGGGTGTAGTTTTTTTTATTGCTTCTTTGTATTTATCATCTATGCATTATTTTGTAATCTTTTTGAATTTTTATGTGCAATGCTTACCTAGTTTGATTATATGTTATGCATGTCACGTAATTCAAATTATTTTGTTTTCGATTTGCATTTATTTCTGAATCTTTAATATGGTCCCCTCCTTCTTTAACCGCCCATCATCATTTATGGACAATATAAAATCTTGTCTTTGGCTGTTATTAGATGTCGTTTACATTACACCTTCAGCCTGGTTATCGTCCGCTACATCAATCGTTCATCATTTAAAAACATCTCAATTTCCATTTATCCTGATTGAAATCCATTTATTTCTCAATACCAGGATCTGTTTCCACGTTTATATATTTATCGATTATGATGTATAGGCAATTCAGTTTTTATTTACCTTGATTGCACCTCATTTATTTCTTCAGACTGCTGTTCTAAACTACGTCTCTCTTATATGTATTTATACCCTACATTATTCATCGTTCACCATTTATAGATTCGATAACATTTAGTTACTGTTATTATATCCCATTTAAGCCTCCAACTCATCTAAAGTTCTCCATTCTCCATCTGCCTGTCCTCTCTTTTATTCATCATTCCTAGATCACATAATCTCCAACAATTACTCAAAATCTCTGTTTGCTGTTATTGTATCTCACGTATCTCCTCTCCTTTGCTTGTTTCAATGTTCCACATTCTCAGTGTGTCCACCCTATTACAACCTAATGCCCTCGTACGCCCATCTACTCGACAATATCACCTCATTTCCAGATTGAATCTATATGTAAGCTTTCTTATTTTTCACATCCTGTGCTCGTACATCCATCCCCAAATCACATAATCTTGATATCTAACTCCAGACACAGACACACCAGTGTGAAGCTCGCGCTTATAAAGAATAACTTAACCTCTACCTAATTCACTGGGCCTCGTTCTGAGATATGCACGTCAGATTGTAAATCTGAGATTTATCCTTTAAAAAAACACATGATGATCGTTATCATTTTTGTTCTGCCAGTTTGTTCGCAAACGGATAACGCGCTGTTGTACAACATCCTTTATAGAGACAAGTTTTGTTGTATCTTTTTCATGGAATATTACAGTTTTTATCGATGTTTTCATCGCTGTTCTTAATATTTCCATTTTCCGTGTGTGATCACTTGATTGCCATTTGTTGGGCCAAGAGTCGGCTATGAAATACAGAACGCAGCAAATATTGTGTGAGTTTATTGGGAAATATAGGCTAACAAAAAGAAATGTTTTCAGGTCTTCGCATTCTTCCGGACGTTCTTTTCAGTTTATTTAAACGAAACAACGGCGAGCTTATGGTTATTTGTGTCTCCACTAAGCTTATCCATGAAAATTACTTGTGATGACTAGATGTGCTTTTCACATTCGTCATATGCTGGGTATTTTTGCTGCAGATGTTCAGCGGCCATTTTATCGTTGTAGTCGAAAGTAAAGGCACTAGCTTAACAAAGCAATGAATGGAAACTGTAGGCGATCAAATCCCTCAAGTTTCAAGCGGGAGTAAGACCAGAGTGCCTGCATCATAAGTTATCTCTAGTCGTTTTGACTGATCCTCGTGCCATAGGTTCAAGGTTGCTCAGGACGAGAGAGTGAGGTTGATGACCACTGCAGTTTCTTGCTCACTATGATCTAAATACAGTGCAAGTTCCATCATCATGACAAACGCCATTACCAGATGTCACCACATCGCTTACAATGGACAGCTAACTTACCAGTACCACATATTTCCTCATTTTTTTTCTCAAATATTTAATTTATTAAAACATATTCTTCCCTTTTCCTATCCCCAGATAAACGTGTTATTCATTCTTCTGTTACTGGATTCAGTGATGAATTGCTTCTAGAGTTTTCTTTCAAACAAAGATGGCTACTGTGGTTGTCCGATTGTGCAAATTCCAGAGTTTAACTGTATTCTACCCTTGATGTGTTAAAATATTTCATAGATAGTTTTTCATTATGTTGTAATCTGCGCAAAGTCTCTTCATTATCACTTTTTCTTTTGCATTTTAGTTGTTCAAATTCGCATTTCTCGTTTGAACTCAATGTTTTAACGTCTTAATAAACTTTGTATGATAAATGTTTCTCTGTCTCACGTTTTTTGTTATATTTCCGTCCTTGACCAGTATTTCTTTCATTTTCTGTTTCCCGTAATCGTTTAAAAAATAAATCTTCTGAAGTTTCTCTGTTTTTATTTTTCTATTTTCAACACTCCTTAAGGACATCAAGATTGCACAAAAGCGCACTTTCTGTTTCAGGTCACATGATCTCATTTATTGTAACTTTCTTCACTTCGTTCAACTTGTTCTATGTTAGCTCTTTATGTTATTTATTTTTTGCCCAACTGGCACAATCAGAAGAAAAAGAAACTTTCCAATTATGTTGTAAAATTGGTCAGAGCTAACAGCCTCATCATGTAAATAATTGCTACAAAAACCAGAATTAAAAGACAGAGCAGAAAATGATTTTATTCAGGCTTCCTGTAAGACCAGTTGCAGTTGTCACCTCAATGGCTCACGTGGAGATAAGACAACACAAGAAGACTTTATTCATTTAACTTGGCTGTTTTCTCCAGAATCTGTTTCGCTTGCTCAGTCGTTGATAAATCGTTTCATACTGTGCATAATGAGGCTATTCACTGGATGAAATTTTGAGTGAGGCACTTGGACATCACGTTGGTACTGTCAAGATAGGGAACCGAACGATTACCAACCTTCGTTTTGTAGATGACATCGACGGGTTGAAGGGCTCAGAACCGGTAACTCCAGAAAACAGCTCTTGACTATGGTGTGGACATTAACACTGGAAAGACAAAATTAATGATCAACAACGTCGATGGCTTTAAAAGTTGAGGATAAGAGCTAAAGACAAAGTGGTCGACCGTTTTCAATATCTGGGTTCGATTTTTAGTAATGAAAGATCAAAATGTGAGGTGTTGGCCAGAATAGCACATACAATAGCGGCGCTTGGACGGCTTAGCAAAATCTCGCAAGATAAAACAGTTAGCTATATGCACGAAGATCAGATTAATGCGTACATTGGTGATGTCAAAATTCCTTTATGCTTGTGAGATATGTACAATTACAGCTGACCTGCAGCGAAGGATACAGGCCTTGGAGATGAGATGTTTCCGAAGACTTCTAAACATCACATACATAGACCGAGTTAGAAATGAGGAAAGGCGAGAAATAATTAGAACAGCAATAGGCCTTTTTAACATCTTTTGGCGACAGTCAAAAGGCTGAAACACACTTGCTGCGGGCATATATAGACATCAAACTGTCTTGTAAATACGATCCAGCACAAGAAAGTACAAGGCGGACGACGAAGAGGTCTTCCCAAAAAGAGGTGGGAGGACAACATATAAAAATGGACAAATCTCCGATCAGAAAAGGCAAAGGCAGCGGCCGCTAACAGAGAAGGGTGGCGTGGGGTTGTGGGATGTCTTCATGTGTGCCTCAACCACCTTATCGGTTAGGATATCATGATCTGATAATAAGGTTGCTAACCCGATGCACGCACAGTCTTTTCACTGGTGCTTTGTTAGATGCTTAAAAGGTTATTGAAAACGTATTCCTTTCAACCTGCGTGTCACTTGTGTGCTAATTCGTAGAGATCTGCCTTTAGTTACGTGACTGGACTCTTGATAATAATGTTTACTCTCGTGTTACTGCTGTGGTAAATAGAATAAACCACTGTTTCTTTCCAAGCATGTCGTCAGTCAACTTCCTCTTCTTCTTCTTCGTCGTGGTAGTCACTATCTAGCACTGAAAATGCTTTGCAAGTAGGGTTTCCGGAGAGCGGAATTCGTTGTGCCGTGGCTTACAGCTTGACTGCGATATTTGCACCTTTCGGTTTAGCACATCCGACGTCAGCCCGACATTGTTTGTTACCGGTTAGCCTTCTTCTATCCCTGCTCTTTAGCCAGTCTGCTCTGTTGAAGCATGTTATCCAGGATCACCTCATGGATGTGGAGAAGGGTCTTGGCAGCTGTGGGTCGCTCGTCCTGACTCTAGCAGCCAGCTTTGGGTCGCTAAACGCTACAGAACATGAACTAACTCAGTATGTAACTAAACAGAGCGATGCATGAAACTGGGAACCTCGTCAAATAAAAAAAATCATTCTTCTAAACTGCACCACAAATGGCTTAAATCAGGCTTTTTTAAAAACTGGTTGTCGTAAGTGAAATGCAGTATCTGATATATGCTCCAACACCTGGGGCAGCAGGAGATAAATGAACTACGATTTTGTATTTATTTCAATTGATGTGATACACTGGAAGAATGTAAATGGTTCTAAGACTGCCTATACTACAGTCGCCGGGCAGTGTCATCGCATATTATGCATGTGTCTCCCAATAGAAATAAAAACATGCGTCAATGAGATTTTGAACCGGTGTCACTTTGGTAAGTCATGTATCAAAACCATTCGACCACGTGCTTTTCTACATGTATTTACCTTCGTAAATCGCTCAGCATCCAGGACATCCACTTCAAAGGCAAGATGGATGCTAGCGAGATGTGCAAACATGTGCAGCGCGTAAATATCTGCACTACTTTTTACGTACCTGTGAAAACCCGACACCCACACGTGCCTGCCAGCGGTGGCAGCCGGTTACTCGCGGAACTGTTATATCGTCAGTGCAAACACTTCTGGTGGCTGTGAAAGGCCAAACTTAGCGAGCAGATCTGGGCCCAATTAATTAGCGTTGAAGGAATTCTTTGTCAACAAATTGAATCCCGCCCTCTCTCCAACCCATGTGCGGCAAAAGGTTGCAGATTTCACATGCTCGCGTGAGTAGTACGGGTGAAAGGCCGTGTGGCCGGAGCGCTTGCTTCACGTGGTGAAGGCACGATGTTCCTTCACTTCGTTTGTGTCATTCTTTAGTTTTTCCTTTATCAACATAGGGCCGCCTGTATCCAGAACTGTTTGTGTTGGTTTCAACAGCACTGGGTTCACACGATGAGTTTGCAAGTCTATGCACAACCTTCTTTAGTCCCCGTTTAGCAGACGGGACAGCAAGGAAGAAAACTGGTTAAAAAATTAATTAACATTGCGACGTATATTCTCATTGTTAGGATATACTCTGGGGAATAATATGAATGAGAAATAAAGGTCGCCTGTTCCTGAAGTGTGCATCCTAGGTTTTTATTTTATCACATATACAATAAAAGCGTATGCATCAGCGGGGTTTTTGAGCGTATGCAACTTTGTTCAGAGGGTGGTCAACATATTTACCTGCTGGCCAGCAGCTTCTCTTCAATACTGGTACAATAAGTTGCATGTCCTTTGCAGAACGTCGCTTTTCACAACCGCCACCTATTTGGCTGTTATAAGTTTCTAGGCAGTTGTGCTGTATTGTAGGTTGACATTACGTGAAGGAACGATCACACAGATAAAAACCTCTGTGTCTACCAAATTGGATCAAATCAAGTCAAGCATTCTTCGTCTTTTTTTTTCGTTCGTCCTGAAAAAGTTTGCAAATTTGTGTTGTAGTTTGCAGACAGGATGCGAAATCAGCGACTATCGGCTCGACACATCCGGTTTCTGCATGGTATTTTTGAGACTGTGACTGTCTTCTGTCTTCGATCCTTATTCTCTCTGTCAGGCTGCACTGGTGCAGTGTTATCAGGACCCTTATTTGGAGGGGGAATAGAGTCTTGATAAGCTTTGATTCATCAACCCTCAGGCAAGCAGGCAGATATTAGTCGTTGACTGTCGTCAGCTCATTCCAAATGAGGCATCCAACACACAATCCCTAATAGAAGTGTGTACAATGTGCACATCGCATCATTGCCTCTACAGAAAGAAAGGAAAAACAAAATTCAGCGGGGGCTCGACTTCATTGCCTCAGGTTTTTTCCCCCATTTTAGCTCGGTCTGTCTCGACAGATGGGTATCCCATCTGTCAAGAGCATCGCACAAAGCACGAACTCCGTAGCTCCAGCGATGAACCCAGGGATCTCCGGAAAAATTGACATCATGGACCGACCGTCGCAGCTCGAAATCGAACCCCGACCGTTTGAACACGAGGCAAACGGCTTGATCACTTCGCAACAGAGACCACATAAAGAGATTATGCCGTTAAATACTACTGCAAGAGTCCCAGTGGTTTGACACATGACGTTACCCGGCAGGTTTGGAAAGCAAAGTCACCATTCCTAAACCGTCACCGTTTGCCTCTATTTGAACATGTGTCCCTCCTTGCTGAGGGCAACCCTCCCCCCCCCTAACTCCCGCCAAACCAACTCTTACAGCAGGGCAGGGTATCAAGGATTGGACACGACTATCTCCGGCATGCATGGCCCTGCCCCTCGCGACCGTCCACACACCGCCTGATTAGATCAAATGGAAAAGACGCCATCCTCTTCACTTCTTGACAACACTTCTTTGGTGGCAGGTTACAGTGGCTCTTCTTCATCCCGACGTGCACTTGAGAAAGTGGAATGTATTTCACCTGGCTGTAGCGAAATGTGAGACTCCAGAGAAAGCTCACCACTATGGGGATTGTAATGTCGATCCCCACTTCCTTAGTTAGTCTGCTGTAACACAGCCAGCGTCCAGGTAGCCCGAATCGGACGTGATATCTGGGTCTCATAAAGCATGTTTCACTTGACTCTGGTGTTAGTATTCGCTCACCAATCACTAATGTATCACCAGTACTACTTACATGTTGTTGTTGTTGTTGTTTTTGTTCTGAATGCCCAAAATGAATATGGTATTCTTCTGTGCGCCCTGAGAAGAATGTCTAGTGGCAGGTTGTAGAAGCTTTCCTCGCATATAACTCGATACCATGTCCCGCATCTAAAGGTACAATGTCCAGACTACCATACTTCAACACATGTATCTGCCACTCAAATCACATTAGGCGACTATTAAGTCATATTTGAGTGCACTTAACCTGTTCGTACCTCCTCAATTATAGACAACACAAGATCGAGTGTGTGTGAGATAGTGAACTGTCTTATCGACCATTAACAGGCAATTCAAAATACAGTGAGGTGTAGTACTCGTAATGACCTCCGAGGTTAATGGGTAAGAATAGAAATACAGAGGTTTACTTAGGCGTGGCCCATTGCCTAACTTGTCCTCATGCGACCCTCTCACTTGTTTGAGTTTGAGACCCCTGCTATAGAGACCGTGCGGGTAACTAATAATGATATTTGTCTTATTTCTACATATTTAATACGGTATCTAGGGACTGGCAGACATAAATTTGGCAAAACAGTGAAGTTAGTTAATCGTTCACTGCAATGGTAGCTATTTCCCTCTTACATCTCACGCTAAATCTCGTGGTAGCAAGAGGAAGACCCGAACATTCTCGCGAGAATTATCTAAGCTGTATGTCTAATTCCCGAGGCATGTCTGGGTGTAGCAGATGCGAAACGAAACGAACTCAGCGGTATCTTCTCCTGTTGACACAACATTTGTGGAATGAGGTAGCCAAGTTACTCACCTACATCCACACTTCCTCCACTACAGCAATAACAGTCAACTTAGTGATATATGCGAGCTTCGTTTTTTTTTTAATTGTTGTTTTAAATGTATGTGCTAGAATCTGCGCGAGAAGATTCAAAGAAGGCCACACATATTTGTGTTTTCTTTTTCCTTTGATTCTCTTTTTGGCGTCCTTACAAAGCAGAGGTGTATGTATGTTACTTGAGCCTGAATGGGGAGCAAAGAATAGTTACACTGTAACGTGTTAGGCATGTCGTCCTAAGAAGTGATTAATAAGTGGTGGAGATGAAGCCCGTATCGTCTACATACGATACACCACAAAAACAAATCAAGACATCCTCATCCCAACATAATGCAGCGATTAAGTCAAGTCAAGCTGTTACGTCAGGACTTCCAATTGTTATTTCTCTGACAGACGATGTTTATTTCATTGTTTGCTCTGGAGTTATTTGTTATGGTGTTGTTTTTTCTGATGGTGTTTGTTCTGATGTTGTTTGTTCCGTTCGTGTTTGTTCTGGTGGTTTATGTTCTGATGTTGTCTGTTTTGATATTGTCTGTTTTGATGTTGTCTGTTTTGATGTTGTCTCTGATGTTGTTTGTTCTGATGTTGTCTGTTCTTGTAGTGTCTGTTTTTGTAGTGTCTGTTCTGGTATCTGCTCTGATGTTGTCTTCTCTGATATTGTGTGTTCTGATGTATGTTCTTATGTTGTCTTCTCTGATGTTATCTGTTTTTGTAGTGGCTGTTATGATTCTGCCTGTTCGGGTGTTGTCTGTTCTGATGTTATCTTCTCTGATGTTCTCTGTTTTAAGGTTTAATCCTCTACCTGTTCCACATTTGCGCGCTCCAATACCCACAGTTTCTGTGCTGTTTTCTTTTACTTGAAAATGATGCCAGTCCCACGCACACATCTCTTAAGTCGCTTAATACTAAATATATGTTAGCATTCATTGTCTTTCTCTTTCCTCCCCAATGGGATATCGTGAGATCTATATGGACAGAGTAACTCTTGAGGTGAAAGAGGAACTCTTACAGAGTAACACATGAGGTGAAAGGGGAACTCTTACAGAGTAACACATGAGGTGAAAGAGGAACTCTTACAGAGTAACACATGAGGTGAAAGAGGAACTCTTACAGAATAACACATGAGGTGAAAGGGGAACTCTTACAGAGTAACACATGAGGTGAAAGAGGAACTCTTACAGAGTAACACATGAGGTGAAAGAGGAACTCTTACAGAGTAACACATGAGGTGAAAGAGGAACTCTTACAGAGTAATACATGAGGTGAAAGTGGTACTCTTACAGAGTAACACATGAGGTGAAAGATGAACTCTTACAGAGTAACACATGAGGTGAAAGTGGTACTCTTACAGAGTAACTCAGAGGATGAAGTACTAGAGAATAACCGATTAAATGAACTGCTCGAAGATGATCAATGCTTACCAAATTATTATTCTTCGTCGTTCGTTTTCAATCTCACTCTACCGATCTCTGAAAAGATCTTTGCAAGTTGTAAGATGTTGTCCGGTGAACTGAATGCGCCTTGTCACAGTTTACAACTTGACTGCGAAATATGCACCTTTCAGTTCCACACATCTGACTTCAGCAGACATTTTTGGGACCTGGTTAACATTTCCTCTCCGATACCTTCTCCTTAGCCAGCCTGCTCTGTTCCAGTCTGTTATCCAGAATCACGTGAATGTGTAGAAGGGTCTTGACGGCTCTGATTCGCTGGGCCTGACGCTAGCAGCCAGCTTTGGGTTGCTGATCGCTGCATCTCACGCCACTTCTCTTCATCTTGATCCCTGCTTACCATAAGAGAACGAAGAAGACCTACAGCAACATATGACTGCGATAGACTCAGCTTTCCAAAGACACAACATGACAATGAACATATCCCAGACATGAACTCTGCAGATAAGTAGATCATTTAGAGACCTACATATTATGGTAAACGAGGCCCAGATAAATCAAGTGCAGGAATACAATTATATGGTATCTTTTCCTGGTATAGCAGATGATACAAACAAATTGAGGTTTGCTGCCACAAAGTAAACTTAATTGTATACCAACTGTCCCCACTTCTGAAACACGCGAGAATTTAAATGTCCACAGAGTACTGATCAAATGTGTGCCTACACCGGTTATTAGTGTCAAGTTAACAAAGACTCAAGAGAGAAAGATTACGACCTGTGAGTTGAGATGCTTGAAAACACATCAACGTCACTAGGAGAGACAGCATGTCTTAGTTTTAGCTTAGTCGGGCTATACTTCTACATGGGTGGATGTTCCAGTGCAGGTCCCAGCTCTGGCGTGAGCTGGATGTAGCCAAAGGAGGATTTCCTGCGTAGCGGGCTAGGTTCGAGAAGCTTTTTACTCCGCTACGGAGGGTGGTTAACCGGTGTGCGAGTCCATCTTTAGTAGACTTAAACACTAGAGCAAAGTAGACCCGCAGCCTGTTGGGCGTCATCTATGCTGCTCTCTGCAACCCACCTAAACAAGGCCGGTGTTATCCCATGTCACACAGTCGCCTCTTGCGACATTCTCTCTGTGGGGTAGTATTGCTATTCTTGTCCTTGTCATACACAAAGACCTTGGCGGACCACTCGGGACAGAATGAGAAATTATGTATTAGAAAAATTGTAGAAAAAGACAAGGCACCGAACAAATGGATAGTGTGAAGGTCAAGTGGTTCAGTCACCTTCCAGGCTATCCCTGCACGCTTATAACGTTCGGTTGTCGGACTTCCGCAACCGTGGAAGACAGAGAATTAGGTGGATAGGAAATGTTAAGGGTGTCCTAAGCCGTCAGGGAACGTCAACAACTATAGCAACGAATCTGACTTCTGACAGGCACCAGCGGTTCACACCACCCTTCGTGGCATAACTGGATAAGACGAGAGAGAGATAGAGAGAGTGACAGCGAGAGAAGAAGAGAGAGGGGAGGAGAGAGAGAGAAGGAAAAAGAGTGTAATAATAGACATACTACAAATATCAGCTTTAGGACAGTCCAAAAATATACCAATGAAAATGTTGATCAATGAAGAATCAATGACATTTAACCGTCACAAACTCAAGTAGATTTTCTTTTTCTTATCATCTTGTTACTACACATGAAGATAATCGCGACCACTAGTCGATCACCTCTTGCAGGTAGTCTGTATTTACGATCTTGTACTCGTTAATATAGTGGATTCCTATTATCGCCTAGTTATGCTCTGGTGAGTGCAAGTAAATGCACTCACCAAATAAAAACAAGCGAATGTGTGGTGTTATACTGGGTTTTCTCCTTAACGTCCTATCCACCTTCACTTCCTTTCAACATTTATAATTAAACTGGATAAATAAATGGGTATATGTGTATCCAAAGACTGCTGCGTCCTGGTTAAAAACTAAAATAGCTCACAATATTTGTAGAATTTATTTAATTTAACGCAATCCATGAATTGAATGTATTTATTCGTTTTCGTCTGTTTTCACCCGCGCGTGAAGATACTTGTGACGTTTTCTTCTCCTTACACATTATACAAGCTCCGGGAAATCCAATACATCTGCTACTTCAGAAAAAAAGTTTATTTTCAAACGATTGCATGTCAGTCTTTGTCCACGAGGGCATGCGTTCAAATCCTCCATGAAATACTTTTTCTTTCCGAGGAAAAAATGTAATCTGAGTCTCAACATTGCGTGACTGAAGGTGATAAGCGATCTTTACTACTCGGTCCTTTAAAAGTTATAAACATTTTTGCTTTGGCCCTCAGTAAAGGGAATTTACACTTTACATATACAGACGTACAGACAGACACAGAGAGATAGAGAGAGTCAGATAGGGAGACAGACAAAGAGGCAGACAAACAGACAGACAGAGACCGACATACATTCATACAGGCATGCATACTGACAGATAATCAGAGAGATCGGTGTGCAGACACACAGAGAGAGAGAGAGAGAGAGAGAGAGAGAGAGAGAGAGATAGAGACAGGCATACAGTGAGATAGGCAGAAAGAGAGACAGACAGAGAGGCACACAAAGACAGACAGACATACAGCCAGACTCACTGACAGATAGACAGATGAACAGACAGGAAGGCAGACAGACTTTCATGTAGCAAGACAGTCAGACAGAGACAGGTAGAGCATGAGACAGACAGACAGATAGACAGTATAGTCAGACAGCCCGACAGAGAGAAACAGACAGAAAAGCAGACAAACAGATAGGCAGGCAGGCATTCAGACAGACAAACAGGTTTGCAGGTTCACAGATAAACAGACATGCAGACAGGCAGATAGATAGATAGATAGATAGATAGATAGATAGATAAATAGATAGATAGACAGATAGACAGATAGATAGATAGATAGATAGATAGATAGATAGATAGATAGATAGATAGATAGATAGATAGATAGATAGATAGATAGATAGATAGATAGATAGATAGATAGATAGATAGATAGGTAATATGTAGCGTAAGATGAATACTTGGTTTATATGTGTACTGTCCTAAATCTGTGGAATAATAAATGTGGTATTTACTTATATAGAGACGGATGGGGAAAGAAAAACGAGACAAAGAAGGATTGAGAGAGAGAAAGAGAGAGAATAATAAGAGAAATATAAATGACATGCGCGTATGTTACGCTAACGAGAGAACTTCAATGTTATATAGAACCATTCATGTCGTATGTAAGTGAATCAATAAGCGCACACAAAAATATCTAGAAGCCACATAGAGATGCAGTCTTACAGAAGCCTGAGCATCTCACGGACATCTAGAAATACTAATGAGAATGCGATGAGCGAAGACAAGGCACATGGGGAGATTGTTACATATATCAGACAGCAGCGAGATTCTTTCTGTGGAAAGTGTGTGTGTGGAACGGGGGGGAGGGGGGAGAAAGAGGAGTGCGGGGGGGGGGGGGGGGGGTATGTGGGGCTGGTAGGACATGTTATCGTCTTCCATTTCTTCATTTTCATACACGAAATCACGTAAAAATGCATTGTAATGTATCATTAGGACACTGGCCCAGTGCATCTGATTTTATGTGTGTGTCTCAATTTGTCAAACCGTGCATGTGACGTCATAGGTCGGGGTTATCTAGAGTGGCGGGGTGGATGATCGAAAGAGAAAGAGGAGGCAGAGGGGGAGGGTGAGGAGGTATGGGATATCAACTGTAGTAAATGCTGCTGGCGTCACAGAGAGGAAGACCAAGAGACAAGGTACTAAACAGTAAAGCATAATAATAAGGATAATAATGTTGCACAACGCAAGCGAGGATGGCGACAGTGTCAGACATTTGTATTTAGATGTGACTGCAAATGGTTGTACAATCCTATCTGGGCGCGATAAACTTTAGTACACGGCGGGCACACATGCACAGCGTTAGTAAATAGGAAGTCTTGTATTCTGTCCTTTTGTGCAGCTCACAATTCTGCGCCTCAGTAATGGTTCTCTGCTCAGCGTTGCGAGTATTATGTTTGGTAGCCGTGTACAAGGCTGAGCGGTTCGGAGCAGGAACGATTAGCATAAAAAGCATGTGAGATCGACAAGGACAACGCTGATGAATACACATGAGTAAACATGCATTTCTGAGATTGTAATTTGTTGTTTTTTTGTATTTTTTTTTCTCACTTAAACCGTTGAGCGGCGTGCGGAGCTTAAAGTCGTCTGTTCACCTCTCACGTGCGTTGCATCAGTCGTTGTGAGCACATATCGTTGCACATTCACTCTAATGTCATCTATCCACCTCCCTCGCTGCCGTCATTTTACCCTATAGCCAGATATACCAGCGTTGTAAGTCATCAGTAGAAGTTGATTTCGGTGCTTTCTCATGAGTTGTCCGAACCACCGTATTTTTTGCCTGGAAATGTTCTCTGCGCAAAACGTAGTACCGACCTTACCTCGAATATGTTCATATTTTGTCTTTCCTGGTAACACAGATGAACTTCCTCAAACACTTCATTTCACATTTTATATTTCTGAGATTCTACAGCTGGCTAAGCTAGTCGACATGAAGAGGATATCACATTCTTCAATATAAATCAAGAATGTAGCGTTCTACACTTTCGCTGCATCTTATCATCAAAAATGCTGTTATGGCCAAGAGTTGAATTATGGATTACGTCTCAGTTCTATTTACTTGTTTCTGTTTGCTTCTTCTTCTTCTTCTTTTACTGCTTCTTCAGTTTTCATCCTGACTATGACGTTTTGTTACCTTTTGTGGTAGTTTACAGACAAAGTTATGCTATCTGGGCCTTATGGTCAAACATTCGATTACAGCACGAATGTTTTAGGGGACCGAGTTTGATTTCGCTTTTAGATCCCTATTCTTTTAGCCAAACTGTACCGGTGTATCCCGTTTCCAGAACCACCACCTGGAGACTGAAAAAGGTTTTAATCAGCTATAATTCGCTGTTCATGTCACAATCAGCCAGCTATGATTCGCTGCTCATGTCACAATCAGCCAGCTATGATTCGCTGCTCATGTCACAATCAGCCAGCTATGAGTCGCTTGCTACCATCAGCTCATTCACGACTACATCAAAGGCCCCAGCTCTATCTAAATACTCTTAAAGACATGCGAAACACAGTCTCCGATGGTAGAGGCTCAGATCCTGGACTTCCTCAAGTGAGACTATTGCTTCTAACAGAAGAAAAGATTATGTGCGAGTCTCTCTGTCTCCCTAAAACCATAACGTTTCCGGTAGATGTCATGATTGCTATTCACCTGAGAGAATGAAAACACAAGACTTCAAATACCAGCCGATTCGTAAGTGGTCTATTGACATTCTAGAGCTAGATGAGGAGTCAGATGAATCAAAATATTAGTCGAAAGCCAGTGTGATGGACAGAAAGCGGATGTGAGGGAGGAAAGCGGGTGTGAAAAACCGAAAAAGATGTGATGGACAAAAGGCAGATGTGACGAACAAATAGCGAATGTGACGGACCAAAAGCTGATATGACCGAGTGAAAGCCAATGTAAGGGACCGAAAACTGATGAAACAGGCTGAAAGCGTATGCGACGGACCGGAAGTGGATGTCGTTGACCAAAAGCGAATGTGACGGAACGAAAGCTGATATGACAGACTGAAAGCGAATGTAAGGGACCGAAAACTGATAAAACAGGCGAAAGCGGAGGTCATTGACCGAAAGCGTATGTAACGGACCGAAAGCGTATGTGACGGACCGAAAGCGGATGTAACGAACCGAATGATGTAGACATCGGCGTACAAATGTCAAATACGGTCCAGTGTTATTTTATACTAAGGCAGAGAAGAGTAGTCAGGGTTAGAGAAGCATAGTGATCAAGATCTCATCTCACATCCTCATTCATGCTCCTGAAACAGGCTTTGTCCCAGCAGTCTGGTCAACGAGATGGGGAACGACACTTTAGACCCCACAGGAGTGAGCTAACTGAAGGACCTCACATTGCACTATAGCCTGGATGACACTGGTTGACATTCTGGACAGCACATCTGTGTGTGAGTAGAACAATTGCAAACGACTAACAAAGAAAACTGAGTTCTCAGCACAGGAAGCTTCAGGCGACAACATTTTGCACTAACAAAGAGATAAGAAGAAGAAGAAGAAGAAGAAGAAGAAGAAAAAGAAAAACAACAACAGCAAGACGAAAAACAAGAACAAACGGAACAAGCAGAATAACACCAAGAATAACATGCACATGAAAAACAATAACACGAAGAAGAACAAGAAGAAGAACAACAGCAACAAGAAAGCAATCACACAAAGAACAATAACACGAAGATGAAGCACACAAAAAAGAAGAAACTAGATCTTATGCCGTATTGATCTTTCAGTGCTGTCATTCAGTCCATCCAAATATTGATTATATTATTAAGTTTATCTTCAGCTGGAACGCCCCGCCCTATTTCTACTCTTCCTCCCACACCTCTACTGTTTACGTATTTTATTTCTCTTTAAAAAATAACAGATCTCTCTTCTTCCTTTAATCATCGACTAAACTTTCCTATGTAGTGAACGCTCAATTCGATAATATAAAGTAAATGTGGTTGTTTTTTTTTTGGTTTTTTTTGG